>ML309197.1:31718-51515 GCA_005239505.1 Nicotiana paniculata | reverse complement strand
ATATAATTTCCCAACTCCGCTCAGTGAATT
Organism: Nicotiana paniculata; assembly: GCA_005239505.1. NCBI lineage: Eukaryota > Viridiplantae > Streptophyta > Magnoliopsida > Solanales > Solanaceae > Nicotiana > Nicotiana paniculata. Next base: position 51,485 of record ML309197.1, on the reverse strand, counting down.
GACCAAAATGCCCTCGGGTCCACGTGCCCGGAACCCGAAATTTCTCGAAGATATATTCTACCCATAGCCTTACTAGCTCAAATATACAATTTGCACTAAATTCCATGCTCAAATTCGTGGCTATAAATCCAATAACAAATTTCTAGGTTTTCTTCAAGATTTCCCAATTTCCTACTAATTTCTATGTCTAATTCATGTATAATCCTTGAATTAATCTTAAAAACATGAAGAAATTACTTACCTAGTGATGCTTGGTGGAAAACCCCTCTTGAAGCTCCTCAAAATCGCCCACATCAATGAAACAAATGAAGGAAATGGCCAAAATCCCGTTTAAAAGATAGTCTGCCCAGTCTGCCCTTCTAGTACTGCTGAGAATCGCCAAGGGAGGCAGCTCACCGTGGAGTCAGGTTCAGAATATTCGTCAAGCTCCGGTCGGATAACCAGATGCACCAGCCTCAGAACCTTTACAATTAAGTACAGAAGTGCAACATGAGTACATAAATATATATATGTACCTAGTGAGTATCCCGCCTAACCTCGAAGAGGTAGTGACGAGAGGTCGACATGACACTAAGGTCCAACAGTATAATTTAACAGGATATAATAGAAACAGTAGGCATGTAAAGGCAGTGAAGCAACAAATATGTACGTAAGGTACTAAAATCCAAGGAAGGTACTAGGAATGAATTAAACAATTACCACTTCACTTTCCCCCAAATATCTGTCAAATCAATCTCCATGAATTTAGTAACAATTAAATCATACACATGCAGGGTATGGACAACCGGCCGGAGTCATAAGATAGTAATGCCCGTGCACTGCCAAGGATCGAACGTCCCGTAACCAAAGTGCACCTCTCCACAAAGTACTCACATCTATGCACTGCCGAGGATCGAACGGCCCGTACCAAAATAGCATCTCTCAATTCTCTCTATGCACTGCCGAGGATCGAATGGCCCATACCGAAAGCGCATCTATCAATCCGCCGTTGCGTACGGCCCATTCCCATAAGAGTGGGGGAAATCACACTCCGCTCGCGGACTGTAAATTGCAAAGCGGTCACATGCACACACATTATTCATTTTAAAAGAAGATACTTTTTAGTGAAAAATTTCTTACAAGTTTTTCCTCCAATTCCATAACTTCGGGGAAATAAGCAACATGTAAAGTTAATTCATTAAGCATATAGTTCCTATCAAGTAAGACACAAGGCATGATGTGGGCCTAACTACCCGGACATAATAGTAATAGTCGCTACATACAGACTCTCGTCACTTTGTACGTACGTAGCCCCCACAAATTATCACATATATCATTTAAATCACCTAGGGAGACAATTACCCCTTACAAGGTTAGAAAGGAGTCAAATTTACTCCTAAAACCGAAAACGCGCCCGAAACTCCGAACTCTACACCCGAGGACTCAAAACTAGCCAAATGTTATACAAATACATTAATTTATATTCAAAGCATGGAATTCTCCTATTACTTAGCCAAATTCACCATTCTTGAAGAAAATCTAAAATCCGAACCCGAGCTCGTATGCTCGGATTCCGAAAATTCTCGAAGGAAATACTCACCCAAAGCCTAAGGATCATTAATATATGATTTTTACTTGATTTCATAGCAAATTCACGAGTAAATTCTCAAATTATCGAAAGCCCTAGGTTACTACCCAATTCTTGATTTTTCACTAATTTAGGTAGTTAATTTAGCTTGTAATCCATGCATGAAGCTAAAATTAGAGTAGAATTTACTTACCTTCAATAACCAGGTTGTTTGTCCCTCAAAAATGGTGGAAATCGCCTCAAGGAAGAAGAAGAAGATGAGAAAAATAAATTAAAACCCGTGTATAAAAACACACTGTTTGAACAGTGTTTACGCACCTGCGGCTCGAGGACCGCACCTCTGAGAAAAGGCTCGCACCTGCGGAAATGGACGAGGAATCCCGGGCCTGCACCTGCGGAGTGGAGACCATACCTGTGGCTCCGCTCCTGCGGAACTTTGTCCGCACCTGCAAGAAACGGCTTGCCCACTGGGGGTCGCACCTGCGAGGCTGGGACCGCAACACCTGCGACTGGGCAACCGCTCTTGTGGTCACACCAGAACAGGTGCACCAGCAACTATTTTAGCTGGTTTTTAGCCGTGTGTGGTGTCCGGGAGGCATCTGGGCCCACCCGAGCCCCCGTCCAAATATACCAACAAGTCCCAAATCATAATACAGACTCGCTCGAGCCTTCGGAACACCCAAAACAACGCTAAAACTCAAAATCACGCCTCAAAACCCCAAGAACCAAACTTAGGAACTTTAAGTTTTCTAGACTTCGCTAACAACGCGCCGAACCGACCTATACTGCTTGAAATGACACCAAATTATGCAGACAAGTCATAAATGACATAACAGAACTATTCCCAGTCTCGGAATTCCGTTCGGACCTCGGTAACACAAAAACACGTCCCAAACCACAATAGGAACTTAAGGAACTTCTTATTTCAATATTGGGCGCTGAAACACTCTCGGGTCATCAGAAACCCTTCTGAATATACGCCCAGGTCCGAAATCATCATACGAAGCTACCGGAACTGACGAAACTAGATTCCGAGGTCGTTTACCCAAAATGTTGACCGAAGTCAAACTTAGCCTTAAAGGCCAACGTTAAGGAACCAAATGTTCCTATAAAACTCTAAACACCTTCGAATCCCGGACCACCACTCCCCGCAAGTCATAAATTATAATAAGCCGCTATGGGAAGTTTCTTTAGGGGAACGGGGTCCGTTAACGCAAAACGACCGGTCGGGTCGTCACATTCTCCACCTCTTAAACAAACCTTCGTCCTCGAAGAGGTCTAGAATCATGCCTGAAGTGCTGAATATGTGTGGATATCTGCTCCGCATGTCCTCCTCGGACTCCCAGGCTTCTTCCTCAACTGGTTGGCCCTACCACTGGACCTTTACGGCAGAAACTCTGTTGGACCTCAACTGGTGGTCCTGCCTATCAATAATAGCAACTGGCTCCTCCTCATAACCCAACCTCTCATCCAACTGAATAGTGCTGAAATCAACCACGTGAGAGAAGTCGGCGTGGTACCTCCGGAACATGGATACATGAAAAATTGGATGAACTCCTGATAAACTGGGAGGCAAGGCCAGCTCATAAGCAACCTCCCCAACTCGCCTCAACACCTCGAAGGGACCTATAAACCTCGGGCTCAACTTGCCCTTCTTCCCAAACCTCATAATACCCTTCATAGGCAAGACTCTCAACAGGACCCTATCTCCTTCCATAAATGATACATCACGCGCCCTCTGATCCACGTAACTCTTTTGTCTGGACTGTGCTGTGCGGAGCCTCTCCTGAATCCACTTCACTTTCTCCAGGAATCCCTCACCAGGTCGGTGCCGTATAACTTAGCCTCGCCAGGCTCAAACCACCCGATAGGATCACGACATCGCCGACCATACAATGCCTCAAATGGTGCCATCGCAATGCTGGACTGATTACCATTATTGTAAGCAAACTCGGCCAAAGGCAAGAACTGATCCCACTGACCTCCGAAGTCAATCACACATGCCCTGAACATGTCCTCCAATATCTAAACTGTACGCTCTGACTAACCATCAGTCTGAGGGTGAAATGCCGCGCTAAGATCTATCTGGGTACCCATCTCACTATGCAATGCTCTCCAGAAGTGCGAGGTAAACTGAGGACCTCGATCTGATATGATGGACACCGGCACACCATGCAACCGGACTATCTCCCGAATGTAGATCTGGGCCAACCTCTTAGAAGTGTAAGTAGTAGCCACCGGCATGAAATGCGCCGAATTGGTCAATCTATCCACAATGACCCAAACTGCGTCGACCTTCCGCAAGGTCCAAGGCAACCCAGCCACGAAGTCCATAGTGATGCGCTCCCATTTCCACTCAAGAATGCGCATCTGCTGAAGTAGGCCTCCTGGCCTCTGGTGCTCATACTTCACCTGCTGGTAATTAAGACACCTAGTCACATACTCCACAATGTTCTTCTTCATCCGCCTCCACCAGTAATGCTGCTTCAAGTCGCGATACATCTTTGTAGCACCAGGATGAACAAAATACCGAGAACTGTGTGCCTCCTCTAGAATCCTCTCCCTCAGGCCATCAACATTGGGAACACATAAGCGGCCCTGAAGTCCCAGAACGCCATCCTAACCAATAGTAGCCTCCTTGGCCCTACCCTGAACCAATGTCTCCCGAAGCTCTGCTAAGCACGGGTCATAGAACTGCCGGGCCTTAATCTCCCCCAATAGAAAAGACCAAGCAACCACATGTGCTAAAACTCGATGAGGCTCTGAAAGGTCTAATCTCACCAGGAGACTGGCTAAGGATTGATTGTCCAAGGCTAGAGGTCTCTCCTCTGCTACAATATAAGCCAAGCTACCCACTCTCCGCCTTCCTGCTCAAAGCATCTGCTACCACATTTGCCTTGCCCGAGTGATAAAGAATGGTGATATTATAATCTTTCAACAACTCAAGCCATCTGCATTGCCTCAAATTAAGATCCTTCTCCTTGAACAAGTGCTGCAAGCTACGGTGGTCTGTATAAACCTCACAGGACACTCCATACAAGTAGTGCCTCCAAATCTTAAGAGCATGAACAATCGCCGCCAACTCCAAATCATGCACATGGTAATTCTTCTCATGAACCTTTAGCTGGCGCGAAGCATAAGTAAAAACTCTCCCCTCCTGCATCAATACGCACCCCAAGCCAACTCGCGGAGCGTCGCAATATATTGTATACAACCCAGAACCGGAAGGCAATACTAGAACTAGTGCTGAGGTCAATGCTGTCTTGAGCTTCTGAAAGCTCGCCTCACACTCGTCAGACCATCAAAACGGGGCATTCTTCTGAGGATCAACCTTGATACCCTCTCCGGACACTAGTTCCCCAAAAATGCAACAAAATCCAACCAGAATTCACACTTGGAGAACTTAACATATAGCTTCTGTTCTCGCAAAGTCTGGAGCAAAACTCTCAAATGCTGCTCGTGCTCCCCCAGGCTACGTGAGTAAATCAAAATGTCATCAATGAAGACAATGACAAAGGAATAAATATACGGCTTGAACACCCTATTCATTAAGTCCACGAATGCTGCTGGGGCATTAGTCAGGCCAAAGGACATCACCAGGAACTCATAGTGGCCATATCTCGTACGAAAAGATATCTTCGGAACATCTGAAGCCCGAATCCTCAACTGATGATACCCCGATCTCAAATCAATGTTAGAAAACACACGAGCACCCTGCAACTAGTCAAAGAAATCATTGATGCACGGAAAAGGATACTTGTTCTTAATGGTAACCTTGTTCAACTGGCGATAATAAATACACATCCGCATAGACCCATCCTTCTTCTTCACAAATAGAACTGGAGCACCCCATGGAGATACACTCGGTTTGATGAACCCCTTAGATAACAATTCCTCAAGCTGCTCCTTCAACTCTTTCAACTCTTTAGGAGCCATACGGTACGGAGGAATAGATATAGGCTGGGTGTCTGGAGCTAAATCAATGCAGAAATCAATATCATGATCCAGAGGCATGCCCGGAAGATCCGAAGGAAATACATCAGCAAACTCTCGAACAACTGGCACTAAATCAATCGTCGGAGACTCGGCCGTGGTGTCCAGCACATAAGCAAAATAGGCCAGACAACCCTTCTCGACCATATGTCGAGACTTCAAGAATGAAATAACCTTGCTGGCTGTACTAACTGAGGAACCTCTCCACTCCAGCCTAGGAGACTCGGGCATGGCTAAAGTAACTGTCTTGGCATGGCAATCTAGCACGACATGATAAGGAGATAGGAAATCCATGCCTAAAATAATCTCGAAATCAACCATGTCGGGCAATAATAGATCCGCTCGAGTCTCGAACCTACAAAATAAAATCACATTGGACCGGCAAATCCGGTCTACAACCACAGAATCGCCCATGGGAGTGGGCACATAAATAGGTGAACCCAAGGACTCACGAGGGACACCAGAAAATGAGCAAATAAGACCGAAACATAGGAATAAGTGGATCCTGGATCAAATAACACCGATGCCTCTCTACCACATACTGTAATAATACATATGATCACGGCGTCTGAGGCCACTGCATCTAATCTGGTCGGAATGGAATAGAATCTGGCTGGAGTACCGGAAGACTGAGCTCTACCAGAGTGAATAGGGGCTGCCTGACCTCCCCCTGACTGGCCTCCACCTCTAGGACGATCCCTGCTGACCTGTCCTCCACCTTTAGGTGGACGGACTGCTGGTGCCGGACCCATTGACTAATAAATCTGCTGTACGGCCTTGCCTCGAAACCTGGGACACTGCCTCCTCATATGACCTGGCTCTCCACACTCGTAATAACTCCCAGGTAGCATAGTCTGCTGCTCCTAAGAAGAACCCTAAATGGCCGGAGGATCTCGGATGACTGGAATAACCACTGTGTGAAATCTGAATGGCTGGAGGACGGTAGGAACACTCTAGCATGGTGCTGAAATTAGGCCTCGCTGGAACACCTCGGGGAGGTGGTGGAGGTGCTGAATATAAAGTCTTGCTGGGCTGACCACTGCTATACTGACCCCTGCCCCTAGCTGAGGCACGTCTGAAATCTCCAGCGAATCTCGCCCTCTTATCCTGCTGCCCCTGCTCCTTGCTCCTCGACCGATACCCCTTTGATCCTGCGAGCAATATCTACCATGAGCTGATAAGGAGTACCCATATCCACCTCTCGGGCCATGGTGGCCCTAATACCTGGATGCAACCCAGCCACAAATCTCCGCACCCTCTCTACATCAGCAGGCAATATCATAAGTTCATGGCGAGACAACTCTAAATATCTGGCCTCATAATCTGTCACTGACATCTACCCCTTCTCTAGCCGCTCAAACTGGTACCGCAACTCTTCCCTCTCAGAGGGTGGGATATTTCTATCCAGAAAATTCTGTGTGAACTGCTACCAAGTGACAGGAGGAGAATCTAATGGCCTGCTGAGAATATAGGACCGCCACCACCTACGAGCTCTGCCCTCCAACTGGAAGGTAGTGAAATCCACTCCATGAGACTTTAGTATCCTCATGTTGTGCAGTCTGTCCCTGCACCTATCCACAGAATCCTAGGCGTCCTCGCCTCGCTCACCCCCAAATATTGGAGGGTTCAATCGGGTCCATCTATCCAATAACTTCTGCGGATCGCCATCTGCAGCTGGTCTAGGCTCAGGTGCTGCTGCAACAGGCTGGACCCCACCCACGGGCAGTGTATCCGGGGTATGATGTAATGCCGCTGTCTGTCTTGCAACCTGGGAAGTAGGGGTATGGACTCCCCCTCCTACTTGAGAAATGGTCGGATCTGCTGGAAATAAACCAGCCTGGGACATAGTGTCCATAAATCTCATCATACGGCCCATGAATGCATGGAAGTGTGGTGCCGTCATAATGTCTACTGGTGCAGGATCTGCTGGAGACACCTCATCCTGCTCCTCTATAATAGGGTCCTCTGATGGCGGGACTGGAATAGCTCTGGGATTCCCTCGTCCCCTACCGCAGGCCGGTGCCCTCCCTCGGCCTCTGCTGCAGCCTCGAACAGCAGGGGTAGTGGCTTTTCCCGGGTCTGGAACATCACATGTACGCGTCCTCACCATCTGTGAGAGAATAGAAGAATGAATTTAGTAAATCATCGACTGCCGATAGAATAAGAACAAAGAGAGGTTTCCTAATACCTTATAGCCTCCTATAGATAAGTACAGACGTCTCCGTACCGATCCGCAAGACTCTACTGGATTTTCCTGTGACTCGTGAAACTTACGTGAACCTAGTGCTATGATACCATGTTGTCACGACCCAAAATCCAACACATGTCGTGATGGCACCCAACACCGAAGTCAGGCAAGCCAACAATTGTTTATTAGTGAGATTATCCTTATTTGACATACCAACCCCAAAATTTCCAAAATTTTAAGGTTAGATCATTTAAATAAAAGCGGATACACTAACCAACTTTAGTAAATACAGCCACAAGGATCATGAACCAATATATACAGTCCCAAAATATAGAGTCTACTATGTGTGTGCCAGGAACTAGTGTCACAAGTCAACAGGCGAACTAGTAGAATATACAAAAGATGATGCAAACGTACTGCTGTCTGAAAGAAGTAGACAGAAATAAACAAAAGATAACTCCATAGTACTGATGAGAATCGCTAAGGGAGGCAGCTCACTGTGGAGTCAGGTCCAGAATATACGTCAAGCTCCGGTCGGATAACCAGATGCACCAGCCTCAGAACCTGTACAGTTAAGTACAGAAGTGCAACATGAGTACATAAATATATATATGTACCCATGCGTATCCCGCCTAACCTCTAAGAGGTAGTGACGAGAGGTCGACATGACACTCACTAAGGTCCAACAATATAATTTAATAGGATATAATAGAAACAGTAGGCATGTAAAGGCAGTGAAGCAACAAATATATATGTAAGGTACTGAAATCCAAGAAAGGTACTGGGAATGAATAAAACGATTACCACTTCACTTTCCCCCAAATTATGTCAAATCAATATCCATGAATTTAGTAACAATTAAATCATACGCATGAAGGGTAAGGACAACCGGCCAGAGTCATAAGATATTCATGCCGTTGCACTGCCGAGGATCGAACGACCCGTACCAAAAGTGCACCTCTCCACAAAGTACTCACATCTATGCACTGCCGAGGATCGAACGGCCCGTACCAAAACTGCATCTCTCAATCCTCCTTATGCAATACCGAGGATCGAACGTCCCGTACCAAAATTGCATCTCTCAATCCGCCGTGGCGTACGACCCATTCCCATAAGAGTGGGGGAAATCACACTCCGCTCGCGGAATGTAAATTGCGAAGCGGTCACATGCACACACATTATTCCTTTTAAAAGAAGATACTTTTTAGTGAATAATTTCTTACAAGTTTTTCCATCAATTCCATAACTTCGGGGAAATAAGCAACATGTAACGTTAATTAATTAAGCATATAGTTCATATCAAGACACAAGGCATGATGTGGGCCTAACTACCCGGACATAATAGTAATAGTCGTTACGTACGGACTCTCGTCACTTTGTACTTACGTAGCCCCCACAAATTATCACATATAGAATTTAAATCACCTAGGGGGACAATTCCCCCTTACAAGGTTAGAAAGGAGACTCACCTTGCATCGAATTTACTCCTCGGACCGAGAACGCACCCGAAACTCCGAACTCTACACCCGAGGACTCGAAACTAGCCCAATGTTATACAAATACATTAATTTATATTCAAAGCATGGAATTCTCCTATTACTTAGCCAAATTCACCATTCTTCAAGAAAATCTAAAATCCGACCCCGAGCCCGCATGCTCGGATTCCAAAAATTCTCAAAGGAAATACTCACCCAAAGCCTAAGGATCATTAATAAATGATTTTTACTTGATTTCATAGAAAATTCACGGGTAAATTCTCAAATTATCGAAAGCCCTAGGTTAATACCCAATTCTTGATTTTTCACTAATTTAGGTAGTTAATTTAGCTTGTAATCCATGCATGAAGCTAAAATTAGAGTAGAATTTACTTACCTTCAATAACCAGGTCGTTTGCCCCTAAATAATGGTGGAAATCGCCCCAAGGAAGAATAAGAAGATGAGAAAAATAAATTAAAACCCGTGTATAAAAACACACTATTTGAACAGTGTTTCCGCACCTGCGGCTCGAGGACCGCACCTGCTGGTCTCGCGCCTGTGAGCAAAGGCTCGCACCTGCGGAAATGGATAAGGAAGCCTGGGCCCGCACCTGCGGAGTGGAGACAACACCTGCGGCTCCGCTCCTGCGGAACTTTATCTGCACCTGTGAGAAACGACTTGCCCACTGGGGGTTGCAACCGCACCTGCGGTCACACCAGAACAGGTGCATCAACAGCTATTTTAGCTGGTTTTTGGCCTCGTGTGGTGTCCGGGAGGCACCTGGGCCCACCCGAGCCCCCGTCCAAATATACCAACAAGTCCCAAATCATAATACGGACTCACTCGAGCCTTCGGAACACCCAAAACAACGCTAAAACTCAAAATCACACCTCAAAACCCCAAGAACCAAACTTAGGAACTTTAAGTTTTCTAGACTTCGCTAACAACGCACCGAACTGACCTATACTACTCGGAATGACACCAAATTTTGCAAGCAAGTCATAAATGACTTAACGAAACTATTCTTGGTCTCGAAATTCCGTTCGGATCTCGATAACACAAAACACGTCTCAAACCAAAATAGGAACTTAAGGAACTTCTTATTTCAATATTGGGCGCCGAAACACTCTCGGGTCATCAGAAACCCATTCCGATCATATGCCTAGGTCCGAAATCATCATACGAAGATACCAGAACTGACGAAACTCGATTCCGAGGTCGTTTACCCAAAATCTTGACGAAGTCAAACTTGGCCTTAAAGGCCAACCTTAAGGAACCAAATGTTCCTATAGCACTCTAAACACCTCCGAATCCCGGACCACACCAGTCCCCGCAAGTCATAAATCATAATAAGCCACTATGGGAAGTTTCATTCAGGGGAACGGGGTCCGATAACGCAAAACGATCGGTCAAGTCGTTACATTCTCCACATCTTAAACAAATGTTCATTCTCGAACGAGTCTAGAATCATACCTGAAGTGCCGAATATGTGTGGATATCTGCTCCACATGTCCTCCTCGGACTCCCAAGTCGCCTCCTTAACTGGTTGGCCCTTCCACTGGACCTTTATGGCAGAAAGTCTCTTGGACCTCAACTGGCGGTCCTGCCTATCAATAACAGCAACCGGCTCCTCCTCATAGCCCAACCTCTCATCCAACTGAATAGTGCTGAAATCAACCACGTGAGAGAAGTCGGCGTGGTACCTCCGGAGCATGGATACATGAAAAACTAGATGAACTCTTGATAAACTGGAAGGCAAGGCCAGCTCATAAGCAACCTCCCCAACTCGCCTCAATACCTCGAAGGGACCTATAAACCTCGGGCTCAGCTTTCCCTTCTTCCCAAACCTCATAATACCCATTCATAGGCAAGACTTTCAACAAGACCCTATCTCCCTCCATAAATGATACATCACCCTCTGATCCGCGTAAATCTTCTGTCTGGACTGGACTGTGCTGCGCAGAGCCTCTCCTGAATCAACTTCACTTTCTCCAAGGCATCCCTCACCAGGTCGGTGTCGTATAACTTAGCTTTGCCAGGCTCAAACCACCCGATAGGAGAACAACATCGCCGACCATACAAAGCCTCAAATAGGGCCATCGCAATGCTGGACTGATAACTATTATTGTAAGCAAACTCGGCCAAAGGCAAGAACTGGCCCGCTGACCTCCGAAGTCAGTCACACATGCCCTGAGCATGTCCTCCAATATCTGAATTGTACGCTGCGACTGGCCATCAGTCTGAGGGTGAAATGCCGTGCTGAGATCTATCTGGGTACCCATCCCACTATGCAATGCTCTCCAGAAGTGCGAGGTGAACTGAGGACCTCGATCTGATATGATGGACAACGGCACACCATGTAACCAGACTATCTCCCGAATGTAGATCTGGGCCAACCTCTCAGAAGTATAAGTAGTAGCCACTGGAATGAAATGCGATTTGGTCAATCTATCCACAATGACCCAAACTGCGTCGGCCTTCTGCAAGGTCCAAAGCAACCCAATCACGAAATCCATAGTGATGCGCTCCCATTTCCACTCAGGAATGGGCATCTGCTGAAGTAGGCCTCCTGGCCTCTGGTGCTCATACTTCACCTGCTGGAAATCAAGACACCTAGTCACATATTTCACAATGTCCTTCTTCATCCACCTCCACCAGTAATGCTGCTTCAAGTCGCGATACATTTTCGTAGCACTAGGATGAACAGAATACCGAGAACTGTGTGCCTCCTCTAGAATCCTCTCCCCCAGGCCATCAACATTAGGAACACATAAGTGGCCCTGAAGTCCCAGAACACCATCCTCACCAATAGTAGCCTCCTTGGACCTACCCTGAACCACTGTCTCCCGAAGCTCTGCTAAACACAATCATAGAACTGCCGGGCCTTAATCTCCCCCAATAACAAAGACTGAGCACCACATGTGGTAAAACTCGATGAGGCTCTCAAAAGTCTAATCTCACCAGGCGATTGGCCAAGGACTGATTGTCCAAGTCTAGAGGTCTCTCCTCTGCTGCAATATAAGCCAAGCTACCCATCCTCTCCGCCTTCCTGCTCAAAGCATCTGCTACGACATTTGCCTTGCCCGGGTGATAAAGAATGGTGATAGCATAATCTTTCAACGAATCAAGCCATCTACGCTGCCTCAAATTAAGATCCTTCTGCTTGAACAAGTGCTGCAAGCTACGGTGGTCTGTATAAACCTCATAGGACATTCCATAGAAGTAGTGCCTCCAAATCTTAAGAGCATGAACAATCACTGTCAACTCCAAATCGTGCACAGGGTAATTCTTCTCATGAACCTTTAACTGGCGCGAAGCATAATCAATAACTCTCCTCTCCTGCATCAATACACACCCCAAGCCAATGCGCGAAACGTCGCAATATACTGTATACATCCCAGTTGCAGAAGGCAATACTAGAACAGGTGCTGAGGTCAATGCTGTATTGAGCTTCTGAAAGTTCGCCTCACACTCGTCAGACCATCGAAACGGGGAATTATTCTGAGGATCAACCTTGATACCCTCTCCGAAAACCACGTGCCCGAAAAATGCCACGGAATCCAACCAGAATTCACACTTGGAGAACTTAGCATATAACTTCTATTCTCGCAAAGTCTGGTGATACACTCGGTCTGATGAACCCCTTAGATAACAATTCCTCAAGCTGATCCTTCAAATCCTTCAACTCTTTTGGATCCATACGGTATAGAGCAATAGATATAGGCTGTGTGTCTGGAGCTAAATCAATGTGGAAATCAATATCACGATCCGGAGGCATGGCCGGAAGATCCGAAGGAAATACATCAGCAAAATCTCGAACAACTGGCACTGAATCATTCATCGGAGACTCGGCGGTGGTGTCCCGCACATAAGAAAAATAGGCCAGACACCCCTTCTCAACCATATGTCGAGCCTTCAAGAATGAAATAACCCGACTGGCTGTACTAACTGAGGAACCTCTCCACTCCAGCCTAGGCGACTTGGGCATGGCTAAAGTAACTGTCTTGGCATGGCAATCTAGCACGACATGATACAGAGATAGCCAATCCATGCCTAAAATAATCTCGAAATCAACCATGTCGAGCAATAATAGATCCGCTCGAGTCTCGAACCCACAAAATGAAATCACACAGGACCGACAAATACGGTCTACAACCACAAAATCACCCACGAGAGTGTACACATAAATAGGTGAACCCAAGGACTCACGAGGGACATCCAAAAAATGAGAAAATAAGACCAAAACATAGGAATAAGTGGATCCTGGATCAAATAACACCGATGCCTCTCTAACGCATACTGTAATAATACATGTGATCACGGCGTCTGAGGCCACTGCATCTGATCTGGCTGGAATGACATAGAGTCTGGCTGGAGTACCGAAAGACTGAGCTCCACCAGAGTGAACATTGGCTGCCTGACCTCCCCCTGACTGGCCTCCATCTCTAGGACGACCCCTGCCGACCTGTCCTCCACCTCTAGGTGGCCGGACTATTGGTGCCGGACCCATTGACTAATAACCCTGCTGTACGGCCTTGCCCCGAAACCTGGGACACTGCCTCCTTATATGACCTGGCTCTCCACACTCGTAACAACTCCCAGGTAGCATAGTCTGCTGCTCCAAAGAAGAACCCTGAATGGCCGGAGGGCGGTGAGAGCCCTCAGGCATAGCACTGAAGTAAGGGCCGGAGGATCTCGGATGACTGGGATAACCACTGTGTGAACTCTCAATGGCTTGAGGACGGAACGCTCTGGCATGAAATTGAAATGAGGCCTCGCTGGAACACCTCGGGGAGGTGGTGGAGGTGCTGAATATAAAGGCCTGCTGGGCTGACCACTGCTATACTGACCCCTGCCCCTAGATGGGGCACCTCTGAAATCTCCAGAGTATCTAGACCTCTTATCCTGCTCCCCTGCTCCCTGCTCCTCGATCGATACCCCTCGATCCTGCGAGCAATCTCTACCACGAGCTGATAAGGAGTACCCATCTCCATCTCTCGGGCCATGGTGGCCCTAATACCTGGATGCAACCTAGGCACAAATCTCCGCACCCTCTCTGCATCAGCAGGCAATATCATAAGTGCATGGCAAGACAACTCTGAAAATCAGCCTCATAATCTGTCACTGACATCTGCCCCTGCTCTAGCCGCTCAAACTGGTACCACAGCTCTTCCCTCTCAGAGGGTGGGATATATCTATCCGGAAGATTCTGCGTGAACTGCTCCCAAGTGACAGGAGAAGAATCTGCTGGCCTGCTGAGAATATAGGACTGCCACCACCTACGAGCTCTGCCCTCCAACTGGAAGGTAGTGAAATCCACTCCATGAGACTCTAGTATCCTCATATTGTGCAGTCTGTCCCTGCACCTATCCACAAAATCCTGGGCGTCCTCGCCTCGCTCACCCCCAAAGATTGGAGGGTGCAATCGGGTCCATCTATCCAATAACTTCTACGGATCACCGTTCGTAGTTGGTCTAGGCTCAGGTGCTGCTGCAACAGGCTGGACCCCACCCACGGGCAGTGTACCCGGGGTATGATGTAATGTTGCTGTCTGTCCTGTAACCTGGGCAGTGTACCCGGGGTATGATGTAATGTTGCTGTCTGTCCTGTAACCTGGGCAGTAGGGGTCTGGACTCCGCCTCCCGTCTGAGAAGTGGCAGGATCTGCTGGAAATAAACCAGCCTGGGACATAGTGTCCATAAATCTCATCATACGCCCCATAAATGCCTGGAAGCCTGGCGCCGTCATAAAGTCTACTGGTGCAGGATCTACTGGAGGCACCTCATCCTGCTCCTCTATAATAGGGTCCTCTAGTGGCGGGACCGGAATAGCTCTGGGATGCCCTCGTCCCCTACCACGGGCCGGTGCCCTCCCCCGGCCTCTGCTGCGGCCTCGGACAGCAGGGGTAGCGGCCCTTCCCGGGTCTGGAACATCAGATGCACGCGTCCTCACCATCTGTGAGAGAATAGAAGAATGAATTTAGTAAATCATCGACTGCACGATAGAATAACAACAAAGAGAGGTTTCCTAACACCCTATAGCCTCCTGAAGATAAGTACAGACGTCTCCGTACCGATCTGCAAGACTCTACTGGGTTTGCCTGTGACTCGTGAGACTTACATGAACCTAGTGCTATGATACCATGTTTTCACGACCCAAAATCCAACACAGGTCGTGATGGCACCCAATACCGGAGTCAGGCAAGCCAACAATTGCTTATTAGTGAGATTATCCTTATTTGACATACCAACCCCACAATTTTCAAAATTTTAAGCTTAGATAATTTAAATAAAAGCGGATACACTAACCAACTTAAGTAAATAGAGACACAAGGATTATGAACCAATATATACAGTCCCAAAATATAGAGTCTACTATGTGTGTTCCAGGAACTAGTGTCACAAGTCAACAGGCGAACTAGTAGAATATATAAAAGATTATGCAAACTGTACTGCTGTCTGAAAGAAGTAGACAGAAATAAAAAAAAGATAACTCCATAGTACTGCTGAGAATCGCCAAGGGAGGCAGCTCACCGTGGAGTCAGGTCCAGAATATACGTCAAGCTCCGGTCGGATAACCAGATGCACCAGCCTCAGAACCTGTACAATTAAGTACAGAAGTGCAGCATGAGTACATAAATATATATATGTACCCAGTGAGTATCCCGCCTAACCTCGAAGAGGTAGTGGCGAGAGGTCGACATGACACTCACTAAGGTCCAATAGTATAATTTAACAAGATATAGTAGAAACGGTAGGCATGTAAAGGCAGTGAAGCAACAAATATACATGTAAGGTACTGAAATCCAAGGAAGGTACTGGGAATGAATAAGACAATTACCACTTCACTTTCCCCAAAATATCTGCCAAATCAATATCCATGAATTTAGTAACAATTAAATCATACGCATGCTGGGTAAGGACAACCAGCCGGAGTCATAAGATAGTCATGCCCGTGCACTGCCGAGGATCGAACGACCCGTACCAAAAGTGCACCTCTCCACAAAGTACTCACATCGGTCGGGTCCGATAACGCAAAACGACCGGTTGGGTCGTTACCACTATACAGTGCCATGGGAACAACAAAGTCCAAATTCACAGAGTGCACGCCCACACGCCCGTCACCTAGCATGTGCGTCACCTCAATATAAGGGTGTAATGTGGGCCGAGCCCGGGCCTAAACGAGCCTCGCGGGCCGAGCTTAAGTGGGCCCAGGCTTCGTGGGCCTATCCTAAGTGGGCCCGGTCTTCACGGGCTTTTTGGTGGTAACCGGCCCGGGACCACTAAGTAACGGTCCCGGGCCTATGTGGGCCTAAGTGGGCCTGGACTATTTTTTTAAAATTTTTTTTATCTAAGGAAATTTCTTGTAAATTATATATATATATATATATGGGCCTAAGTGGGCCTGGCCTATTTTTTAAATTTTTTTTTTTACCTAAGGCAATTTTCTTGCAAATTATATTATCCAATTGTGACTTAAATTTTGTAATTCAAATTTAAAAACAAAAATATTATAAAGAGATATTCAAAGGAATGCATTATAATTTTTATTATTATTGCATTAATAAAACATGGCAATATCTTTCTTAGTCTTCCTCCCCCCAATGGAATGAGCACAACAAGGTGCTAATACCACCATTGAGAAGAAAAAGAAACTAATCAAGATATGCCAAAATAAAAGTTACATATTAATTTACATTGTATCTCTTACAAATTTCATAAATCCTTCAAGGTCCGGAGGAATTTCCGTTGGTGGTGGCGGAAAAGAAGCTTGTTCATCATCACGTCCGGGCGAAGCAGGATCCTCCGCAAGTTCAGCTAGCATTTCTTCGTAAGCTTCGTCTACCTCTGGTTGTGATTCAGCAAGTCCATAATTTCTTCGTTCCGAACGGATCCAATCTCTAAAAAGTACTGATTTTCTAGCTCTTCCTCATAGACGCTCTATAATCACTGAGTTGAAGTCTTGCTTGACTGAAAGCGCTCTTCGATGCCACTATTGAAGCTTGAATAGTTAATATGTATCGAGCCATCCTTGAAAGAATCGGAAAGTGCTTTTCTTTGTCCTTCCACCATTCCAAAATATTAAAGGAGTCGTCGGGATTCACTTCCTCAATTCCAAATGACAAATAAACTTCAAGCTCATTTAGTTGTGAACAATCACTAGTACTAGAACCTTGAGAACCCCTGAACCTCGCCCAAGCACTAAGTGCTCTTACTTCCGTATTTCTTTTAGATGATTGAGAACTAGAAGAAGTAGGAGTTGGAACATTTGGTCTAGCATGATCTAATGCAATTTGATAAGCACTATAAATAGTTTGAGCATTTATTTTAATTGAGGCTATTGCTTCCAGAAGTGTAGACAACTCCTCATCTTCAAGTGCTAAACCATTATAAACAGTTTCATATCAAAATTGAGGACCTCCTAATTTCATAGTAGGATTTAACAAGGCAGCAACACCATAAATAGTGAAAATAGGGAAAAAATATTTTTTAAATTTTTTTCTCATAGAATCAATAGCAAGTTGATAAATTACACCGCCCTCTGAAAAATGACGAAACAAATTTGCAAGTTCAGCAATATAAACTAAACAGTTAGAAATGGTAGGATACTATTGCCTAGAAAATTCAATTGTAGCAATATGAAAATTTTCTAAAAAATCTACAAGCATTTTAACATTAGTCCAATCCGCATTTGTAAGATGCTCATCATCATCACTTACATGAGCATTAAACGTTGAGTTTATGGGGTTTCTATATTCATATGTAACAACTAAACTTTCATACATGTAATTCCATCTAGTTGGGCAAGGTTTATGAACCTTTCTTTCTCTTAGGTCAAATTCATCGCATCTTTTAAAATATTCTCTAAGTCTACTTCTACGGTTTGAATAAAAAAGCCAGTTAAGAACCATTTTAACCTTTTCAATTTCAACATTTAAAATTCGCATACCATCACCAACAATTAAATGGTAAATATGATAAATACATCTAACATGAAACATGTTACCAAATTCAGGATTTAGTGTAGTGGTAAGCACGACTATAGAATTAGTTTTACTAGAAACATTATTCATTGAAACTGACATTAATTTATCACTAATGCAAAAATATTTACAAATATTCGTAACTGTGCTAGCAATAAACTGCCCTGTGTGACGTGAATTAATTATTCTATAAGCAATAATGCGCTTTTACATTATCCAATCCTCATCAATCCAATGACTGGTAACAGTAAGATAATCACAGTCATTACCACTACTACCAATATCATTAGTAATAGCAACATGACAATCTATTTGAGTAAATAAATAGCGCAAATATTGTTCATATTCGTATTTATATTTATAAATATCGCTCTTTACGGTTGTGCGAGGCCATCCTTTATATGTAGGATTAAAAACTTTTCTAATTTAATGCACAAAGTGAGGGATAGAAGGAAAACTATAGGGTAAGCACATAATAGTAACCATTTTTGCCAATTCTTCACGATCTTTTCTTGGATCATAATATAAAATACCACCGGTAATAGTGTTAATTCCCGATTGAAATTGATTTGACACGATACTAGGGTCAACCTGAATAGGTACACTTGTCCCCTCGGCCGCAACTTTCATTTGATGAAATTTGACTTTATCTTTAGGGTGTATCAATATGTAACTAGACAAACTTCCCGTCCCCCCCCCCCNCCCCGACCTCCAACAAATTTAAAAGATAATTCTTTGCCACAAGTTTTACACTTAGCCTTATTTTTTTCTCTTAGTTGAATAAAAAATGCCCAAACAACAGATGTTTCACTCCGTTTAGAAGGTTGTCTAGAAAGAGTAGGGGTACTAACAGGAGGGTCAGACGGGGCATTATTTGGATTATTATCAGTTGAGTTAACTTCAGCAACAGGACTAGTGGGTGTATCGTCATCCGGTTGCGTTTTATCAAAATCTATATGTTCATCCTCATTTTCATCAATAGTTGGATTACCACAAAAAGAATTCATATATTCATGGTTTAATTGTTCACCTGGTGCAATATCATGGTAAAATTGACTATTGGTAAATTGTAATAAAGTATTATCGCTATCAAGAATAGCAGGTGTAGGACGGGTAACAGGTTTGGGTCGGGGAGCCGGGGGAAGTGGAGGAGGAACAACCTGGCCACTAGATTCACCAATCTTGGATTTTTCCTTACTTTTACTAAACATTTTTTTCAAAGAATAAGCCATATTAATTATAATTATACAAAGTAAAACAAACAAAACTATAATAGTAAAACTTAAGAGTTGGAACGAGTTCACCGAATTGACGAACAACTTGTTGAAAATTATATATCGTTGAAGACTTGAATACTTCAATTCACCAACTTCACAATTTTTCACAAATTGCAACAATAAATTAAGAAATTATAGAGGAAAATCAGAGAGATATGAGAGAGATTGATGATTTTGTGAGAAAAATGAAAGAATGATGGGGTATTTATAGTTTAAAATAGGGAAAAGTGTAAATATAAAAAGTGTGGGGTTAAAACAAAGTTGGGGGGGGGGGGGGGGGGGG
>ML309197.1:0-31712 GCA_005239505.1 Nicotiana paniculata | reverse complement strand
GGGGTAAAATGGCTATTTTAAAAATAGCAAAAAAACTATCTTTTTAGACCAACGACCATTTTTTAAAGTTTTCTAACGGCGAAATTTTTTTTTGAAATAATTTCTTTTTAAAAAAAAATAGTCGTTGGGCCTGTTTGGACCCGGTTGAACCGGCCCACTTAGAAGCCGGTCCCGGGCCCAAAAAGTCCCGGTCTCGCGGGCTTTTTAATGAAGACCGGCCCACTTATGAGCCCACACCTAACTGGTCCCGGGCTTAAATAGTTAGGCCCGTTTAGGCCCACTACCTATATGGGCTCGCGGGAGCCTTACCTCAATACCAATCACATAACACGTAATACGGGGTTTCATACCCTTAGCACTAATTTTAGAAGAGTTACTTACCTCGAACAGGCTAAATTCCAACACCCGAGCAAGCCAAGCGGTACTCCAAGAATACCATCACCCGCATAGCGACCTCCGAACGGCCCAAAACTAGCCAAAAGCAACTCAAATACATCAGATAAAGCCCAAGGAAATAATTACAAATGATAAGGATCGAATCCTCAGTCAAATCCCAAATCCGGCAAAAAATACACCTGGGGCCCGCACCTCAGGAACCCAACAAAACTCACAAAATCCGACAACCCATTCAATTACGAGTCCAACCATACTAGTTTCACTCAAATCCGACCCCGAATTGGTGTTCAAATCCCAAAAATTCATTTTTATGAAATTTCTACAATTTTCCCTAAATTCCATCTCAAAATAATAATTGGATGATGAAATCAATGATATATTCATGTATATTAACCAAACCTGAGTTAGAATCACTCAAAACTCACTCAAAGTGCCGAAAATGCCCGGACTCGCTCAAAACTCACGCTGAAACACACCGAGGCCCCCGGGATCTCAACCAATGGTACCATCAAGTCCTAAAATACCATACAAACTCAGTCGAGCCCACAAATCACATCAGACAATAAAAAAACATGAATCACACACCAATTTAGCTTAATGAACTTGAAACCTCAAACTTCTACAACGGATGCCGAAACCTGTCAATCACGTCCGATTGAACTCAAATTTTGCACACAAGCCACATTTGACATTACGGACCTGCTATTCTGGAATCGGAATCCGACCACGATATCAAAAAGTCCACTCCCGGTCAAATTTTCTAAATTTCCAACTTTCGCCATTTCAAGCCAAACTTTACTAGGACCTCCAAATCACAATCCGGATGTGCTCCTAAGTCCAGAATCACCCAACGGAGCTAACGGAACCATCAGAAGTCCAATCCGAGGTCAATTACTCAATAGCCAAAACTTGGTCAAACCTGTCAAATTTAAAGCTTCTAACTGTAAATCATTCCTCCAAAACAATTTCGAATAACTTGAAAACCAAAATCGACGATTCTAAGTCATAATACATCATACAGAGCTACTCATTCCCTCAAACAACCGAGCGAATTGCAAATGCTCAAAACGACCAGTCGGGTCGTTACACCCTCCCCCACTTAAACATACCCTCCCCCACTTAAACATACGTTTGTCCTCGAACGTGCCTAGAGTTTTTTCTCTAAGCCATTAAACCGCAGTGAATCCTTCCCATACACATACCCGGGGTTGATCCCACGTCACCCTATCTCATATAGGTCTGATAACACAACATGACTGAAATTCTTAATCCAACCTAGCCCATAAGTCTTACAATCGAATTCCAACATCCAAAATTTTCTATAAGATAAGAATCTCGCATCTACACACTGTATAAGTCTGAACAAGCTGTATCAGGCCATATCCGTAACCCAAGATTAAATCACATGATATACCACATAACTTAAATACTCATCGAGATAATTTCTAATCATAGTAGCTGCTCAAACAACCCAATGCAGGTAATACACCTCTTATCGAGCAAAGCCTCGTTCTACACCTTCATATACTGCCAGTGATGAAAGAAACATGCAGAAACTCATAACCATTCGTCAAATTAACAAGTTATGGAGTTCTCCCTCCTTCGACAAGGACTATAGCAAATTTCTAAGCCGACATTCGATATTATTCTTCTAACCACGCTGTAATTAATTCCGATAGTATTCATTCTAGGTTCAATGAACCCGTCTCATCCAACACGACCACTCTAGTGACATGATACCTCAATACAATCTAAAGCCGCAACTCGTGCAATCCGTGCACCAATAAGCAACATTCCAAATGTACTCAATCATGGAAAATGTCTCAAACGAGAGGACTGTTTTGCCAACTTAACAAGTATTACAACACCATGCTAGGAGAATATCACACATTGGCGCCAAAACACACGAATCCAAAACTAGGGATCATATCTCAACATAACTTGGCTGCAATGTGTGACCCCATCCAAACGCGGGTCCATAATATATTCCTCGATCCGCCTTGCTCAAAATCAATAACCACGCAAAATTCGACATAAAGTGCCCAAAGTGCATTACCACAACCATGGAGAATTAGACGATACAATGCCACGCAAAACCCGAAAGAACATAACCAATACGCCCTCAATCATGCAATACCCAATTACTCATCTCACTCAAATTCCGCTACAAGACCACAATAGAACCGCACCATGTGTGTCTAAAACCAATGAATCACAACTCCTCGTAGCATAGGGGAGTAACTCACAGATCATTTCAGAACACGAATAAGCTCAAGAACAACCAAATGGCACATCCCTCAGCAATAACAGTATGACTAATCCGACTCGGTGTAGAATACACATCCTAATTGGGCCTACTAATGGACCTCCAAATCAACTCTGGTCACCCAAAAATAGATAAATAATCCTCCTAAAGTCCACCATGACTGAATCATAACACATACCATCATCTGGTTAGCTTCGGCCACACTTCACAGTCCACAACCATGCAGCAATCTGCTCCTGAGAACTCGTAGTCTCCAAATTCATAGAACCCATGAATCACCATATCTGATCTTAACTCCACCGCCTGAATGTCTAACATATCCCTTATACACGATCATCCCACGAGGAATTCTCTAATTTTTCTGTGGCACATAGCAATATCTGAAAATCCGCAGTCGATCAACCAGGAGAGTGCCGCAATCCTAATGGAGTAATATCGTTCATCTAATCATCTGAAACTGTCTATGCTGCCTAATAATTCAGGACCTTCCTTTCAAAATCGAATCGTGACCTTGCACATGCAAATCTCAATCCTACACAACACACCACACCTATTATGCCATCATATGAAAAATACAAAAATCTCAAAATCAGCTCTGAGTCGCAAGCAAACTACTTACTCAATTAGCTAAGAATCTTCCATTTGATCCCATCTAGGAAAAAAATCACAACACGCGACATGTTCCACACACCAGTAGGAAATACACATCTCAAACCGTGGTAGAAACCATCGAGAACTCTCCGAAACCCATTTGCACAGAACTAAACCATCAGAACTAAATCTCTCTAACTCAACCAAGCCACGCAGGCCACCAAAACCCAAGAGTACTTCCACAAAACACCTATAGAAACTCACTAACTCATAAGTACCCAAAGAACTGATCATATCCATTACAGTGCTGATCCAACCTACTACCAAGCTGCCTTATTTTTTCCGAGTTCCTCCTGAATTGCCTTCAAAGTGATACTTCTCCTTATTAGAACACCATGATCCTTAACCAAAACTCACCACACGAGACCCTAGCATAAAACCACACCGCCCTAGGGCTCATAAACCGCTGAATGCTCTCTTAATCACCCCAAAAGTATCACAACCGAGATATCCACTCTGAAGAGACCTTCTGTGAATCTAAAGTCGCTTCCTTCCCCTTTCCAATTCTGAAATGTAGAGTCTATAATGATATAGAAATACCGCGAGTCTCGACACCCTCCGATGAAAATCTCAGTGCCTAGCCATATACAATTTCGCAAAATCCTCAATTGCCTCATATAAACCTTAAATTCATTAGAACCATTCTCGAGGATCATCCACTCTACTCGAATCTCAATAGCACCGCCCAAATGGACCGAACGACCTGTGCCCCATTTGCACTCCAACACCCTAAGAAGTAATTCACATCTCTAAGCAACCAGGAAAATTCCTACTCCACGAACACTACATCCTTCATGAATAACCACTCAATCATTCCATGATTTCTATATACTTATAGAGTGTAATACAACCCGTATAAAGAAATTCCCTTAATCAAGTCATCCTCGTAACAGCCAATCCCACTTCCACAAGTGATCCAAACTTGAATTGCACTACATATAATTCATTGGTAGAAAAGAACTACTCAACAAAACAACATAGGGATCACACAACCCTCAGGACACCCCGCAGGAGATAACCTACATGCTTCGCCTCAAGATGACATATCTTTATGCCCTTCCACATTCATAAATACTACGCAATTACTTAATCTCCTGATTTTGAACTCATCAAAAAGACATGAGAATCTAATTCGTTCCACAATTAAACAACATGAAAGATCCTCCAATATGCTCATAACTCGATACTATACGTCACATCAAGGTAGGAATAAAACACCCAATAGTCCTCTTTACATTACAAGAAAACTCTTCTTATCAAATTCAACCCATATGAACACATCTCGCAGTCACATCATACTCATCACGTAGCCATCCAACCACAAATTCCACTAATAGGGACACTATCGGACATATAAGTCCAAAAGCACGTGTTCTCACTATCAAAATCTCTGAGTTCAAGTTACAGCCAAAATGCATCCTCAAGTCCTCCAGACTGGCCCATCATCATCACCCAAAAACCACGTCTCACACCTCAACCATGAAATCACAAGCCGTTGATGTATAGCCGATACCGAGCACTCATGTGCGCATACGAATGCGTGGAAGGAATCCAAAGAGTTATGCTTCAATCTGAATCAATGTCGCACGATAAGGAAATAAATATGGGAAGCATATCCTAAATGTCCTGTAGCTTCTCGAAGATAGGTATGGACGTCATCACACGATCCGCAAGACTCTAGTAGACACTTGCTCATGACTTATAGAACCTATGAACCTAGAGCTATGACACCAATCTGTTACGAACCCAAATTCACTAGTCGTGATGGCACCTAACCAACCCTCTAGGTAACCAACTAATAATTACCCAATTTCAATAATATTAACAAGACAGTAAAGTAAAGAGATTATCTAACTTTAATACATTTCCCAAGGACTGGTAGTATAAATCATGAGCTTCTAATAATAGAGTTTACAAAGCGGAAATGAAATAAATACATAGTCTGTTTGAAAAGTACATAAACAGAACTTATAAACTAAGGCTACCCCGAACAACAGAGGCAGCTGCAACAAGGATGCATGTACGTCTTCAATTCCAGCAACCCTCGAACACAACAACAACATCAGCCAACATCTGCACGGAATGTGCAGAAGTGTAGTATCAGTACAACCGACCACATGTACTGAGTAAGTAACAAACCTAACCTTAGGTTGAAAGCAGTGGCGAGCTATCACAAGGTCGGGTCCAATACCGATATTCTGCAACAGTTCATAACAACATAATACAAGTAATAAAAGGTATCTCTAAAGTAAAAGTACTCAACTCGGTTACAATTTCAGAAAATGGTCATGCATCCAAGTATCTT
Source organism: Nicotiana paniculata (assembly GCA_005239505.1). Taxonomy (NCBI): domain Eukaryota; kingdom Viridiplantae; phylum Streptophyta; class Magnoliopsida; order Solanales; family Solanaceae; genus Nicotiana; species Nicotiana paniculata. The sequence continues at coordinate 26,094 of ML309197.1, read as the reverse complement.
AGTGAGAAAATCCAAATCTTCTGCCGAAATGCCAAAGATACGAGTGACTTTGAAAACTGTAATTCTTTTCAACATAACCTTTCCACAATACATAAATTGTTTCATTTTCTTTCCAAATAACAAGTATTAAATCCCTCTCTATGCCCACATATCAATGTATAATAATTCATGAATGACGTGATATCATATAATATGAGGAAAAATGCATCTATGTGCCTGTATATCATGTGTGCATGCAAATGCCATGTATCTTAGAGATGAATCATGTTCTGACACTCTCAAAATACTCAATCTCACTGTTTCACACTTTCACTCATCACGCTCAACCACCCGGTACTGTATATGGCCCATACGGCCCAGAGAAATCCATCCCAAAACATATACAACACTGACTATAAGTCACCCAGTACCAAGGAAAAAGGGCAATACAACCTAGTGGAGAAATCTATCTCCAAATATCAAGTACTTCAGACAAATCCATGTCCAGGGAAATCCACCCCTCTGTAATATCATCCGCGCTCACTGGGGGTGTGTACAGAATTCAGAGGGGCTCCTACAGCCCAAGCTCCATCATACGCCAAATCCAGGCATAAATCAATATAACATGCTACGACGTGCAGCCCGATCCCATAACTGTCACTCATAATCATGATCTCAGCCTCACTCAGTCAACAATCTCTCCACTATCACTCAAAGGCTCACAATATCATGAAAATAGCCCGACAACAATGATATGATGTATCAATAAACGACTGTCACGACCCAAGTTTCCCCTCCATTGGGTATCGTGCCAACCTAGTCTTAAGGACTAGGTAATCCTAACAGTTATGGAATAGCAACAACAATAATAAATAAACTATAATATTTTTTTGAAAAAAATTCTTTATACAGTGAACATATTCCCAAAACCCGGTAGTACAAGCATAAGCTTTACAAAAGTTTACACTATAACTTCTAAATATCACTGTTCAGAAATAAGTATAACAGTGTATGGATAAAAATACGACGATGACTCCGAAACCCGCAAACGCTGTAACGGTTTTTCCTTGAGTTCCCACAATAGCAACCGCGCTGCTAACTATCGATCGACCGGCTATGCAAAACCTGGAATCTGCACAAAAATATGCAGAAGTGTAGTATGAGCACACCACAGCGGTACCTAGTAAGTATCAAGACTAACCTCGTGAAGTAGTGACGAGGACTAGTCAAGACACCCACTAGTCTAAGAGTTGAACAAGTATAAGTACAGGACAAGGGATATGATATTTACATAAGGGATTTAAAATATGGCTAACAATACAGTAAATTCAATAAGGAAAAGAATAACAAGTAACAACGGAAAAATCATATAATAACACGAAAAAGTAAATGGAACACAACTAAATCCGGAACATAAATATACAATAAGGACAATAATGACTCAACAATTTCAACTACTTTTACATCAAGTTCCTAGTCATCTCTACGAGGTACCGAACCTCGGAAAAATCACTACTCCTGGGTCCCGGTATCTGAACCCTAACATCGACATCTTGTGCCCTTATTTCAAATAATAACTGCACGAACGACTCACGTGGCAATTTGGGTCATTCCCACACATGTGGCAAGTACAACAAGAGTATCTATACTCGACAACAACAAGGAAATCCTTAATCCGATATTAGTGCTTAACTGCGTGTATGCTTGTGCAGGTGTCCTAACATGATTATATAGCCAATAAGCATAAAGAAAGGAAAAAGTGGCAACACGTACAATGTTCTCTCACAATTTCCACACGAATAAAATCACACAGTAAGGGTACCATTACACAATATCAACAAACAAAGGATGCCCCCAGGCCAACACAAGTATCACAAACAATCCCTGACATACCCCACCTTGTCTTGCCACGTGTGCAATAGTAAAGTGTATGCCCGCCTTGTTTCGCCACACATGCATAAACATGTTCCCACCTTGTCTCGCCACATGCGCAACTCTCGGTTTCATATCCCGCCTTATCACGCCGCATGTGCAATATCAATAGAAAACACGGCAAGGCAGAAACCTTGTGCAAACACCCATATCAACAACCGCACAGAAGAAACCTCATGCATCACAACAATCACAACCGCACGACATAAACCTCGTGCATCACATAACGAGTAAAACAACAACAATGACAATAATACAAGAAAACGATAAATATATCAACTTAAGAACCCACGGCTAAAAGAAAGGTAAAGCTAGTTCACAAGTAATAAACACAATGAAGAATGTTAGGCATATTAAGAACAACTCAGCAAAGAAGGAAAATAGAATGTAACAGTCGTACCTAAATGCACAGCTCAACAACAAGAAACCAACAAAAATCTGATAACTCTATGTACGGGCAAGTCAACTAAGGTAGAGTATATCCAAACTTCCTTTAAGGTCGACAGTTTCGAGGGTATTCAACAATTCCACTTAAGGACAAGTAACATGAAAATAATCATAACTTCAGTTAAGACCAAACAATTATAGACTGAGATGAAGATAATTACAATTAGAGATAAATAGTTAAGAAGACCTAGCATGACAGTAAAAGGAGTAAAATCTTCAGATAAGTCAATTAGGAGTCAAATAGGCAAGAAGAGTAAATCCAAAAGTAAGAAATTCTACATTTAAGAAAGTAAAGATGAAACTGGAAGTTAGGAAATTCAATCATGCCAAGAACAATTCATACTTAGCGAATATAAGAACCTAAGAACAATACAAACTGAACTGGCTGGCCCAAAAAACCTCTACCATGTCGTACCCTGCCTCCAAAATACGGACCAGAAGATCTCTCCAGTTTACGAGGCCTCATCTATTTGCCCTCTCTCTACTGACCTTGCCTGACCTCTCTCTGGCAGCCCCGCCTGACATCTCTCATAATCCCGCTGTCATCTCTCTCATGATCCAGCATGCCCTCAACTTTGCGAGCTATCCATACCACCTACTGAAATGAAACATCCGACTCTAACTCCCGAGCCATGCTGAACCGAATATCACACCTGAGGCCCTCAATGAATCTACGAACACGCTCCCTAACTGTAGCAACTAAGGCAGGTGCGTGTCTGGCCAAATCACTGAAGCTGACGGCATACTCCGATACTGACACAGTGCCCTGGTGCAGCTGCTCAAACTCCGCACGCCATGCATCTCGGAGGGACTGAGGTACAAATTCTCTCAAGAACATCTCTGAAAACTGACCCTATATAAGTGAAGCTGACTCGGCTGGGCTACCCAACTCATATGCCGGCCACCACTGATAAGCCGCTCCCTTGAGCTGAAATATAACAAAAGCAACCACGCTCATCTCCACAATACCCATAGTACAAAGAATGCGGTGAAACTCCTCCAGGAAACATTGGGAATCATCTGTCGCCAATCCACTGAAGGTAGGAGGGTGGTACTTCTTGTACCTCTCAAGTCTAAGTTGTTCCTCCTCAGATGCTGCCGCCCTAACCACGAGTGTAATTGGGACCCCAGGCTGTGCTGCTATGACACCTGGAACCTGACCAACATGATCTCGCTGCTCTGGAGTGTGGGCGGTAAGAATCTGAGCTCCTCCCCCGCTCTGTGAAGTATCTGGTGCACCCGAAATTAATCCCGCCTGAGTCAAGGTACCAATCATACCCCAGAACTGTGCCAAGGTCTCCTGAAGTCCGGGTGTAACAACAGGCGCCTCCGGTGCCTGCCCCCAACTGGAACTGTTGGAGGCTCCTCAATGGCTGCTCTAGTAGGTGCTCTAGCTGCGACACGTGCCCCTCGTCGGCCTCTGCCTCTGCCCCTGGCGACAGCTGCTTCAGGGGTAACATCATCAGGATCTACAGCTCCCGTCCTCACCATCTGTGAGAGAATGGAATGATAAATTTTCAAGCTTCAAGATCAATAAACGCGCATGATAGGAACGAAGGAAGTGAAGTTATCCTAATAGTTCCGTAGCCTCTCGAAGATAAGTACAGACGTCTCCGTACCGATCCGCAAGACTCTACTAAACTCGCTTATGACTCGTAGCACCTATGAACCTAGATCTCTGATACCAACTTGTCACGACCCAAATTTCCCCGCCATTGGGTATTGCGATGTCACCTAGTCTTAAGGACTAGGTAAGCCTAACAGTTATGGAATAGCAACAACAATAATAAATAAAATCTAATATTTTCTGAAAAGAATTCTTTATACAGTGAACATATTCCCAAATCCCTGTAGTACAAGTCATAAGCTTTACAGAAGTTTACACTATAACTCCTAAATACCATTGTTTAGAAATAAGTACAACAATGTATGAATAAAAATACGACAGTGACTCCGAAACCCGCAAATGTTGTAGAGGTTTTACCTTGAGTCTCCACAATAGCAACCGCGCTACTAACTATCGATAAGCCGGCTACGCAAAACCTGGAATCTGCACAAAAATGTGCAGAAATGTAGTATGAGCACACCATAGTGGTGCCCAGTAAGTATCAAGACTAACCTCGGTGAAGTAGTGACGAGTACTAGTCAAGATACCCACTAGTCTAAGAGTTGAACAAGTATAAGTACAGGACAACGGATATGATATTTACATAAGAGCTTCACAATATGGCTAACAATACAGTAAATTCAATAAGGAAAAGAATAACAAGTAACAACGGAAAAATCATAGAATAACACGAAAAAGTAAATGAAACACAACTAAATCCGGTGTAAATATACAACAAGGACAATAATGACTCAACAATTTCAAATACTTTTACATCAAGTTCTTAGTCATCTCCACGAGGTACCGAACCTCGGACAAATCACTACTCTTGGGTCCCAGTATCTGAACCTTAACATCGGCATCTTGTGCCCTCATTTCAAGTAATAACTGCACGGACGACTCACGTGCCAATTTGGGTCATTCCCACTCATGTGGTAAGTACAACAAGAGTATCTATACTCGACAACAACAAGAAAATCCTTAATACGATATTATACAAGAAAATCCTTAATACGATATTAGTGCTTAACTGTGTGTATGCTGGTGCACGTGTCCTAACATGATTAAATAGCCAATAAGCATAAAGAAAGGAAAAAGGGGAAACATGTACACTGTTCTCTCACAATTTCCACACGAATAAACTCACAAAGTAAGGGTACCATTACACAATATCAACAAACAAAGGATGCCCACAGGCCAACACAAGTATCACAAACAATCCCTGACATAGCCCACCTTGTCTCGCCACGTGTGCAATAGAAAAGTATATGCCCGCCTTGTTTTGCCACACGTGCATAAACATGTTCCCACCTTGTCTCGCCACATGCGCAACCCTCGATTTCATATCCTACCTTATCACGCCGCATGTGCAATATCAATAGAAAACACAACATAGCATAAACCTCGTGCAAACTCCCATATCAACAACCGCACGACAGAAACCTCGTGCATCTCAACAATCACAACCGCACGGCAGAAACCTCGTGCATCACATAACGAGTACAACAACAACAATATAATAATACAAGAAACGATAAATATATCAACTCAAGAACCCACGACTAAAAGAAAGGCAAAGCTAGTTCACAAGTAATAAACACAATGAAGAATCTTAGGCATATTAAGAACAACTCAGCAAGGAAAGAAAATAGCATGTAATAGTCGTACCTAAATGCACGGGTCAACAACAAGAAACCAACACAAATCCGATAACTCTATGTACGGGCAAGTCAACTAAGGTAGAGTATATCCAAACTTCCTTTAAGATCAGCAGTTTCGAGAGTATTCAACAATTCCACTTAAGGACAAGCAACATGAAAATAATCATAACTTCAGTTAAGACCAAACAATTATAGGATGAGATGAAGATCATTAAAATTAGAGTTAAGCAGTTAAGAAGACCTAGCATGACAGTAAAAGGAGTAAAATCTTCAGATAAGTCAATTACGAGTCAAATAGGCCAGATGAGTAAATCCAAAAGTAAGAAATTCTACATTTAAGCAAGTAAAGATGAAACTGGAAATTAGGAAATTCAATCATGCCAAGAACAATTCATACTCAGCGAATATAAGGACCTAAGATTCCTAAAGGGGCAAACTTTCCACAAATAAGTCCGAGCACGCACTCGTCACCTCGCGTACATGAACTACAATCAACATAGAAGAGACCGGTACTCTAAAATGGACTTCTCGGGTGAATAGACCTCCGGACGGCTCAAATCTAACCAAAACAACTTCAAAACATAAATAAAACACATAAGAGACTATTCCGGATCATAAAGTTTCGATCTTTACAAACATCTAAAAATCAGTCCAAAAGTCGACCTCTGGGCCCGCACCTCGGAACCCGACAAATTTTACAAAAATCTGAATATCCATTCCAATATGAGTTCAACCATACAAAAATTATCAAATTCCGATACCATTTCGCCCCTAAAATCATGAAATTTCATTTTTGGGAATTTCTTCAAAAACTAACATTTTAAATGATAAAAACAAAGACTAAATCATAGAATATATTTAATTCTAGGTGAAGAACACTTACCCACTCGATTAGCTTGAAAACCCCTAAAATCGCTCCCAAATCCGAAGTCCAAAACTCAAAATTTGATGAAAATAGACAACCCTCAACTTATATAAATCTGCCTAGGACTTCTGTATCTGCGGAAGAAGAAGCGCACATGCGCCTTGGCATTTGAGAAGACGTTCGCATTTGCGAACTTGACTTACCAGACCAGGGACCGCATATGTGGATTTATAGCCGCTCCAACGGCACCGTAGAAGCGAAAGGGGAAATCGTAGGAGCGGGATATCCTCGCAGATGCGTTTAGAGGACCGCAGAAGCGGCCATCGCACCTGCATACCAGCACCCGCAGAAGCGGGATAATTCCCAGGCCTCAAATGATAGGAAAAGTGACCAGGCTCACGCATAAGCGGAGCAGTACCTGCGCCCCAAGGTGTCGCAGGTGCAAGCCACCAGAACCAGACATGTCATAAACTATGAAAACCATCCGAAACTCGTTCGAAATGCACCCGGGGCCCTCGGGACCCCGTCCAAGCACACTAACAAGTTCTATACCCTAACACGGACTCGCTCGATGTCTTGAACCACATCAAACCATGGTGAAACTACGAATCGAGGAGCACCATTCGTATCAATTCAACCCGGAATGACGCCAAATTTTGCAGACAAGTCCCAATTGACATCATGGAGCTGATCCAACTCTCAGAATCGCATTCCTCCCTCGATATCCCAACTCTCGGAATCGCATTCTCGGAGTAGTTTGACCATAATTGACTTTTTGGGATATCGAGGGTGGAATGCGAATACGAGAATGAATGCATGAATATGACTGAGTACAAAATATCAATGAACTCAGTGAGATGACAGCGAGAAACAACCACTATGGGTCCAAACAACATCAGCATAAAGCCTAAACATGATTTATAGCATGATTGATAGCTCAATTACTTTATCACATGATTAAAACACAAATATCAATAAAATAGGGCCATTATACAGTTCTGTGGGAACAATAAAGTCCAAATTCACAGTGTGCACGCCCATCACCTAGCATGTGCGTCACCTCAATACCAATCACATAACATGTAATGCAGGGTTTCATACCCTCAGCACTAAGTTTAGAAGAGTTACTTATCTCGAACAAGCTAAATTTCAATACTGATCAAGCCAAGTGGTTCTCCAAGAATGCCATAACGCGCGTAGCGATCTCTGAATGGCTCAAAATTAGCCAAAAGCAACTCAAATACATCAGATAAAGCCCAAGGAAACAATTACAAAAGATAAGGATCGAATCCTAAGTCAAATCCCAAATCCGGCCCACACCTCAGAACCCAACAAAACTCACAAAATTCGACAACCCATTCAATTACGAGTCCAACCATACTAGTTTCACTCAAATCCGACTCTGAATCGATGTTCAAATCCCAAAAATTTATTTTTATGAAATTTCTACAATTTTCCCCAAATTTTCATCTCAAAATAATAATTGTATGATTAAATTAATGATATATTCATGTATATTAACCAAACCTGAGTTAGAATCACTCATCCCGACTAATTTCTTGAAAAACCCACGAAAAATCGCAACAAACTGAGCTCCCAAGGTCCAAAATGTGAAATAATACCATAAACCTCATTTATATAGTGCATCCTCTGAACTTCTACTATGCGGTCCACACAATTCCAAGTGCGGCCGCACATCCAAGCTCCTGCAATCGCATAAAATGGTGCGGCCGCACCTTTTGGTGGCTGCACTGCTAGGCTTTAGTATTTTGGCAATAAATTTTTCTACATATGTCTAAATGATGGCTTCTTTACCTTTATGGAAACTAGACACGAAGGGATACAACTTTCATTTTTGAATTATATCAAAATTCCTTGTAGCTCAAAAGATATAAGCTTCCTAAGTGGGACCGGCAAATCTGCAAAATCTCCCTGGAGTGCGGGCGCAACAAAATTGTGCGGTCCGCACCCCTCTTTCTTGGTCCGCACTTCCAAGGTACCAGAACAATATCAGCGTGTCGAAAATGCCTGGACTCGCTCAAAACTCTCCTCGAGACACACTCGAGGCCCCCGAGACCTCAACCAAAGGTACCATCAAGTCCTAAAATACCATACAAACTCAGTCGAGCCCTCAAATCACATCAGACAATACAAGAAACATGAATCGCACACCAATTTAGCTTAATGAACTTGAAACCTCAAACTTCTACAACGGATGCCGAAACCTATCAAATCACGTCCGATTGACCTCAAATTTTGCACACAAGTCACATATGACATTACGGACCTGCTATTCCGGAATCAGAATCCGACCCCGATATAAAAAAGTCCACTCCTGGTCAAACTTTCTAAAATTCCAACTTTCGCCATTTCAAGACAAACTTTACTAGGACCTCCAAATCGCAATCCAGACGCGCTCCTAAATCCAGAATCACCCAACAGAGCTAACAGAACCATCAGAAGTCCAATCCAAGGTCAATCACTCCATAGACAAACTTGGTCAAACCTTTCAAATTTAAAGCTTCTAGCTGTGAATCATTCCTCCAAAACAATTCCGAATAACATGAAAACCAAAATCGACGATTCACATAAGTCATAATACATCATACGGAGCTACTCACGCCCTCAAATAACTGAGTAAAGTGCAAATGTTCAAAACAACCGGCCGGATCATTACATCTAAGGATGCATTAATCTCTATAGCGTAGAACTTTCCTCTGCATTTTTCCTTCTTGAATGCCTTTCCACATTCTATAATGGAGACAACTATTCAAACTTAAATTTTTTATACTTCAAGTTGAGAATAGACTGTAGAGTATTGCAATACCTACTTCAATGTCATCTTGTAGTTCGTTCAATTGAAGCTATACATACTTTTGGTTATAGGAACCTAACATGAGATCTTGTAGTTCTTTTTATTCAACCAAAATTGTTGTTCTCTCATATTTTACAGAACCCGTAAGTCATGAAGGCGGTCTATTTCGTGGTTCCTTTTTATCTTGACTAAAACTCATTCTTGTTATTTGCTTGGGTTTAAGGGTGCTAGTTACATTTATAATCCTTTGCATGATATAAAACTCAAGTCCACTTTGTTACACACTACTAGAAATAAGGGAAAAATCGACCAATCCATACCGACCAACATTGATCGGTCATGAAAAGCGACCAAAAAACCATCCAACACGGATGAAAACTACATAAAAAATAATTTATATTTTATAAAATTAAATACCGACCAAAGTTGGTCGGTATAATGGTCAAAAAGTTGACCGAAGTGCTCTGACTTGCTTAGTCAAAGCAAATTTTTGGTTACTGACCAACTTTGGTCGGTAACGTGGACCCAATTTTTAAAATTTTAATAATTATATTATTATTTAATATGTTTTATAAAATTAAAAGAATATATATTTAAGATTATCAACCAAAGCTGGTCGTTTACTGCAGGCGAAGCATTTACCGACCAACTTTGGTCGGTATGTTTTATTTCCTGGAAAATAACCGACTAAAGTTGGTCGGTTATTAGGTCAAACATGGTCAAACTTTTGAATCACTTTAATATTTACTATCTAAATAATATAAATGTAATTCGTTAACATTTTAATGAATACACTAACATATACTATAACAAGATGTATGTAGTTAAAGTAGTACGACGAACTGTGTGTGTGTGTGTATAGGTATAGCCGTATATAGATAAGAACACGAAGCGGTAGGACCACAGGGTCGAGTTTTTTTGGGGATAGGCTTGTGAAGAAGCAACAATCTAATTAGTATATATAATTGATCATCATCAAATATATCTATTTGTAAATTGATTTATCGACTTATAACTTACTTAGATGCATCGATGAATATTAAAAACAATACGTTTCCACCTATATTGATGGATATTAAAAATAAAATATCTCGACCTATTTCGATTAATCTATGTCATGCATTATTATTGACGAATTAATGAAAAATAGAAGAATTAATACTAAACATCTTTGATTGAAGTTATTAGCATTAAGTTAACGAGTTAATAATTCAAATTAACGACTAAACATATTTAAAATAGAATAATATTGGTTTATCAATTGATAAATTTTTCGTGCGTAGTAATTTGATCATCAATTACAATATAGTGTATGTGTGTGTGTGTGTGAAATTACTCATATACTTAATTAGATAGATGCTATTATAATTTATTAAAAGTAATTAGTTAATATAATAATTTATAAAGATTATGCTTATATAGTTTATAATTATTTATACTAATTGAATAATAAAATAAAATAAATGCTTATAGTTCATAATAATTTTTGTATAGTTTATAATATTGTGAAATAAAAACACAATTTTTTTTAAATAACCGACCAAAGCTTCTTTTCTTTTGGTAATTAATTTCATTTTGTATTAATCACCAAAGATCAAGCTTTACAATTCCATAGTCCAGCACAATACTCTGCTGGCTATCTCAAATTGTGAACATACTGCTAAGCTACATAGGAACTAACTAAACTACTCCTCTGACAAAAACTGTTGTATTTGGTTCCTAGCTCTAGGAACTACTCTAACATTACAAATGTAAGCTATTTCTCTTGCTAACACATCACTGTTACGATATCTTTGCTAAAAAATACGTGTGTTCCTTTCAATCCATAATGCACATGAAGTTTCAGCATACACCATTCTTAAAATACTGGCCTTGTTTGACTTCCCTTTGTGTTTCTTGATAATCCATTGGAGATGCTGATCCCAGTTGTGATTGATCATTCGATCCTCTTGAATCCATCTCATTACTTTCTTCCACAAAACTGGTGCATACGAACATAGCATAAAAAAGTAGTCTCTTGTTTCCATATGTCCTTGACACAGAATACACTGATGATTGATATTCAATCCCCATCTAGCTAACCAGTCCTTGGTAGGAAATCTTCCTTGTAGCATTAACCATAAGTTGAAAATAGCCTTTGGTCGAGCAGAGTTCTGAAATAGTAGACACTTCCAACTTATTTTTGGTAAGTCAACCAATAGCTGTAAGTATAGTTGCCTGATGCTGCCAATGTGACCATTTGAATTCTGAGCTTGCTGCAAAATACTTCTTGAACCAATTATTCTTCTTACCATCCAACTGGCCTGCTGTGGGATTGGCATGTGCTGTAATTGGTGCTGCTTGACGTAGTAAGAATTAATCCACCGGATCCACAATTTATCTTTTTTATGAGCTATATCCCAGTATACCTTAGCAATTGCTGCCTTGTTCCACAGAGATAAGTTGATGAGATTCAAGCCACCAACAGATTTGGGAGTACACATCTTCTCCCAAGCCACAAATTCCTTCTTAGTAATAGTGTTACTGCCAGACCAAACATAACTTCTGCAAAGAGCCTCAATCATCTTTAGAACTTTAACAGGTAAGATGAACAACTGAGCCAATAGGCTTGGATGCCAAAGATAAAAGATTGTACTAGTTGTACATGACCAACATAGGATTGTTTCCTGGCAGTCCATGAGGAGATCTTGGCTGTGATTCTTTCAATCAAAGGCTATCATAGGATCAGTGATATTTTCTTAGTCGACAATGGGATGCCTAAATATTTTAAGGGTAGGGCTCCTTTCTCAAATCCTAGATGATCTAGGATTTGCTTCCTCACTTCTAGTTTCAATTCACCAAAGTAAATTGAGATTTTGCCTAAGTTAGCTTGTAAACCTGAAGCCTCAGAGAATCGGGAGAAATATTTGTACATTATGACTATAGAAGGCAGATCACCTCTGGAAAACAAAAGTAGGTCATCAACAAATCTCATATGACTTATGTCTAGTTTCTTGCATCTGGGATGGTATTGAAAACTGGTTTCCTTTTTCAGTTCATTGAGAGATATACTCAGGTATTCCATCACAATAGCAAATAGTAAAGGAGATATATGGTCTCCTTGTCTAAGCCCCTTAGCAGCATTAAAAGGTTCAGTTGTTTCTCCATTCACAAGAACAGTATAACTAACTGTTTTGATACACTCCATGATCCATTTGATGAAGCTGTCAGGGAAGCCAATCTCCTCCATTACCTGCTATAAAAAGATCTACTCAACTGAATCATATGCTTTTTGGAGGTCAATCTTCACCATGCACCTAGGGGATATTTGAGCTCTAGTATAATATTGACTAGTTCATGAGACAAAATTATATTATCTGCTATCTTTCTGCCAGGGATAAAGCCAGCTTGGGCTTCACAGATTATAACTTGGCATGAATTTCTGTAGTTTGGCAGCTAAGTTTTTGCAAATCATTTTGTAAAGAATTGTACAACAAGCTGTTGGTCTATATTCCTTGACTGTGGTGGGCTTAGGTACTTTAGGTACTAGAGTTATGGTGGAACAATTCACTGGTTTATACATATTATCAGTGAAGAAGAACTCTTTGGAAACTCTTTTAACTTGATTGTTGATGATACCCCAAGCCTTCTTGAAGAATACTGCATTAAAACCATCAATCCCTGGTGCTTTATTATCCCCAATGGATTTAAGACTCTCCATAATTTCTTGATCAACCAGTCTTTGCTGATGAGACAAACACCATTTTTCATGTACAGTCTATTTATGGCAGGGAGTGAATTGGCTGGTGACCCCATTAGTGTCTTGTAAAACCCCATAATCTCCTTTTTAATAGCTGCAGGATCAGTCACCTTATCCCCATAAACGACCAAAGATGTTCGGTTAATAGTCCAACGGTCAACACTTAATGTACCGACCAAAAATACCGACCAACTTTGGTCGATAATTCAAAAATTAGATCTGAAATATGGGATTCCCCCTCATTTTCCTTACCTCTCTTCTCCAAATTTTCAATACCTTCCCCTCTAGTTCTCTATTTCCCTCACACAAATCCCATTCCCCACCCCCGCATCGCCACTCCCCTGCAGTCACCGTCGCTGCTGCTGCTGCTGCTAGACACTGCCCAGCTGGCGCCGCCCCTCCTTCTCCACCTCCGAAAAATTCTAGGTTTGAATTACAACTTATTTCCTTTGTGTATAAATTTAATGTTTTATTAATTAGTTATGAATTAGTTAATTAGTGTTTCAATTGATCGTTTAACTTTGCATTTTATTGAAATATAGGGTTTAGGTCTTGTTTTAATTGAATTGATTACATATGGTGTAAATTGAATGTTTAAGTTTGCATTATTTTGAATAGTTTAGTTAGAATTGAATTTAGTTTTTAGGATTTGTTCTTGTGAATCGAACTTTTAGGATATGGGTTGAACTTTTAGGATATGAATTGAACTTTTTGGATATGAATTGAACTTTTAGGATATAATTGAACTTTTTGGATATGAATTGAACTTTGAGGATATAAATTGAACTTTTATGATATAAATTAAACTTTTAGGATATGAATTAAACTTTTTGGATATGATTTGAACTTTTACGATATAAATTGAACTTTTGGATACGAATTGAACTTTTAGGATATAAATTGAACTTTTAGTTTATGTTTAAAATCTTAGGGTATGAATTGAACTTATAGTTTATAATTAATTATAACTACTATAATTTAATTTTTGTGTAATTAGTAAAAATTAATTATCTTAATTAACTAAAAATATTTCATTAATTAATAATTATAGAATAAATGAATTTGTTCTTGTTTTATTTGTATCGATGGAACTTCATACTTGGATGTACAATAGGAATTATCATAATCGACGGGGATTGCAGGAGCATTTTGTAGAAGGGGTTGATGACTTTATTATACATGCAATGTCACTTTCACCATACCAAATTGAAGGAGTAATTAGGTGCCCTTGTGTCACGTGCGATTGTGTGAAGTTTAAAAACCGGAGGAAGTTAAGCTTTATCTTTATATGAAGGGGTTTATAGAGAATTACTCTTTGTGGGATAATCATGGAGAGATCGATGGTAGCCGTGGAATATTTGATAATATGGTTGTTGGTGAAAGTAGTAGGTCGGTGAAGAATACAAATCATGATTCTAGAATTCAGGATATGGTTGCAGATGCTTTTGGGATGCACTTCGGAGGTGAGCCCAATGAAAATATTGAACAAACTCCTAATGATGATGCAAAACGCTTTTATGAACAGTTAGAAGAAGCTAGTCATCCACTACGTGAAGGAAGTCCGCACTCTGAGCTGTCTAGTGCAGTTAGATTACTAAATATCAAATCTGATTGGAATATTTCTCAAGTTGCCACGGACTCTTCCGTTGACCTTATGAGTGAAATAGTTGACCCAAATATCAACTTACCCGGTGATTTATATAAGACAAAGAGATTGGTTTCTAAGTTAGGACTTTCTTCAATGAGAATTGATTGTTGTGAATATGGTTGCATGTTATATTATAAAGATGATGCAGATTTAGAAAGTTGTAATTTTTGCGAAAAGCCTCATTTTAAGAGGCTTTCCAGCGGGAATATTGTCGCCATAAAGGCGATGCATTATTTACCTCTTATACCTAGGTTAAAGAGGTTATATGTGTCGATGAGTTCTGATCCTCATATGATATGGCACTTTGAAAATAGAATACCACCTAGTGTTATGTGTTATCCTTCAGATGGAGAAGCTTGGAAGCACTTTGATAGGACATATCCAGATTTTGCTAGTAAACCAAGGAACATTCGGTTAGGTTTTTGTGCAGATGGCTTCACGCCTTTTTCTATATCTGCGACACCATATTCATGTTGGCCTGTCTTTCTTACACCTTATAATCTACCACCTGAGTTGTGTATGACTAGTCCATATATATTTTTAAATTGTATTATCCTCGGTCCACATAATCCCAAATGTTTGATTGATGTATATTTTCAACCTTTGATTGAAGAGCTAAAACAGTTGTGGTATGATGATGTTGAAACATATGACATATCAACTAAGCAAAATTTCAATTTGCGTACTAATTAATGTGGACTATTAACAATTTTTCTGTGTATGGAATGTTGTCTGGGTGGATGACTGCTGGGAAGCTAGCTTGTCCTTACTGCATGGAAAATGGTAAAATGTTCACTTTGAGACATGGCCGAAAGCAATCATGGTTTGATTATCACCGTCAATTCTTGCATGATGATCATGAGTTTAGAAGGATGAAAAATGCATTCGACAAGAATAAAGTGGAATATGATTCTCCACCTCCGATACTTTCAGGTGAGGAAATTTGGGAGAGGGTCCAGAACTTCAGTAAAGTTACCAAGACTCCACCATATAGATTCAAAAAGAGGTACAAGAGTACACCACCAATACAACATCATTGAGGTTAATCGTATGAGGGAGTATGATCGCTATGATCCTTTCATTATTACACATAACGTTAGGCAAGTGTATTATGATCCTTATCCATTACGGAGGAATAATTCCGATTAGTGGGTTGTTATAAAAACATAGGGTGGAAGTCGAGAATGTGTTAGATGTTGCATATCAAAACGATATCTCCAGTTTTCACCAAATAGTGGACGATCAGTTAGAAAATGATTTGGAATATCCTGAACGTATATTAGAAGAAGTTGATATAAATAAAGTAACAATTATAGAAAATGAGGACGAAGAATCAACTGATGAATTCAAACAAGTGAGGACGAGGAATTCTCGGACGAGGAACAATACAACTAGTTTCTTATAAGTTTAAATCTAAATATGCATTATATTATGCAGATGGGAGGAAAGGGCCAAGGTAACAATGACTCCAACAGTACTCGGGGTCAAGAAAAGTCTAGGAAGGGAAAGGGGAGGGTAGATAATAATAATCCCTCTTTTCCACCCTCTTCAGAGATGCCTATGTCTTATCTTCTACCGCACGGCTATACTGAGCTGCCACAGCATCACGATGCCTACACATTTATCCAGACACCAGGTCTTCCATCGTAGGGCCATAGGACTATACGTCTGACATACCATCCAGCTACCTCACAGGAACATGCATCGCAACCATCTGCATCACATCCACGTGGATCGCATCCCTACATATCACAGCCGCATGGGTCGCATCCATCCATGTCACAGCCACTCGGGTCACAACCATCAGTATCACAGCCACATGGGTCGCATCCAAATATGTCATAGCCTGTCGAGTCACAACCATCGATATCACTACCACATGGGTCACATCCAGCTATGTCGCAGTCACAAGGCCATCTTCATCATCAACTCCATCTATTTCAGGCCTTCTCCTGTGAGATAGTAGTTCTGATCCCCCTACACCGTCTACACATTCCTATGATACACATGCTGAGGATGATCCAGAGGTAGTGCATTATGATCGCTATGGCAGGATCATCATAGTCCCTGAGGGTGACGGGTAAGAGTTATTTGTTATTTTTGCGTCTAATGTTTTATAATGTTATTACTAATATATTCATGTATTTTTATTTTTAAATTGAAGGTTCATGCAGGGTAAATAGATTACGAAGATAATCACCAATTCCATCAAAAAGCTTTATGATGGCCCTTATGCGACTTGGACTGATTTCTCATTTTTGTTGAGGGAGAAAATTTTCAATCAGTTTAAGGTATAAATATTCTTTTAAGCAGTTTAAAAATTTATATTTATGATATTTCCATATAATATTTAACTTTTTAAATGCAGAGCAAGTGTGTATGGGAAGACCGCTATAGCGCGGAAGTGGCTGCAAATTTTCATCATAAAGCTCACAAGAGATTGACGGATCATTTCTCGGATGCTAGAAACAAGAACAAGAGGCCTGAATGGTTACTTGAGCATTTACAGAATGATTTATCAAGGCAATGTCTTACCATAGATTTCTTAGAGAGGATCAAAAAAGGAAAGAAAGCTCGCTCATCCGAGAAGGGATTCTCCTTACACACTCGGGGTGCTATCAGCCTGAGGACAGTTAAAAAAAGATTGGTAATTTATTAATTAAATTATTTTACATTTCTAAGTATATCAATTCTATTTATTAACTAAATTAATTTATTTTCAGGAAAAGAAGTATGGGCGTCCAATGAGCCATGATGCGCTATTCAAGGAGACGCATGTTGTAAAGAAGAAGAAAAAGTGGGATAGAGATAGATGGGTCGAGGAACGGCCTCGAATGCATATGTAATCTTTTAATTTTCTTTAAGTGTTATAATTTACTTTTATAAGAATTCTTAAATACTAATTTAATTTAAAATAATGTCGGATCGCTACCAAAGTAACGTGGAGGACTTCATTCGTAGTCAGCCCGCTAGTGAATCGGGCGAGCCAACCCAAACTTCGGACGAGGACGCTTAAAAAATATGGTTGGAGTCTGTTGGCGGTCTAAAATGGAGAAAGGTATACATGCTTCATACTAAAAAATTCCATCGCTATAGGTGTGGAATGTAAGGAATAGGGACTTCCTCGCAAGGTGAGCAACTTTATAGGGAGAGTCTCTCGGCTATGTGGGAGACAGTGACAAAGCTCACATCTGAGCTAGAAGCGGCCAAGGAAAGATAAAGGCTTAGGGATGCTCAATTCCTTGGAATGCAAGATCAGATCAGAACTCTCCTATCTACTGGAGCCTTTCCGTTGCCCCGATCTCGTGAATCACCGCCAGAGGGTCGACCTCCACGTGATCGTTTCTCCCGTCCTACTCGTGATCGTTCCTCCCGTCCTCCCCGTGATCATTCTTCCTTTCCTCCACAAGACCGTTCTCTATACCGTCTTGTAGATGAAAGTTCATCAGACGGCGATGAAGATGTTATAGAAAACACCCCTTGATAATTACTTTGATATACTTTGAACTAGACTAATAGAACCATTTTTGGATTAGATTGAACAATTTTCAACTTGTTGTAATTAGTATTTTATTGGTTTTGGATTATGATGTTCAAATGAACTTTAATTTGTTAGTTTTAAAGTATTACTGAGATGTTTCGTTGTTGTTGTTGTTATTGTTGTTGTTGTTGCGTTTTGGTTGGATTTGTGGTGAATTGGTGGTTATTACATTGGTATAGGAGTTATTGGTATGTTGTTTCTATTTGGCAGGTAGTGTAGCTACCAAAACAGGCATATTCTGCCAAAATTAAAACCAGAAAACTGACCAACCTTGGTCGGTTACTAATAAAAAAAATTTAAATTGCACATTACTGACCAATATTGGTTGGTTAATGTGCAATGAATTCTTCGAATTCAACATTACCGACCAACTTTGGTCGATTTTTATCTTGCCCAGTCCAGTTTACCGGCCAATTTTGGTCGGTATTGTTACATTTTAATTATTTAAAATAAAATAATTTTACATTACCGACCAAAGTTGGTCGTTTTTTTTTAAATTTTAATAATTTACAAAAAAAAATATATTTACAATTACCGACCAAAGTTGGTCGGTAGGAAAAATTAATAAGGGCACCTAGAGTAGATAACTCATGAACTAGTTTGCATTACCAGAGATTGGGTAAGGGCTTGAAGTTATCCTAAGGGGAAGGTGTTAAGCACCCCTCAAGATCCACAACTGTGGGTCCCAGCAAGGAAGTTTTATGAATTTGGACGGTAAACAAATAGCAAGTAAGGTTCATATAAGAGGGGATTTCAAACAATATGAAAATCTTTAAAGGTTTTAGGAAACATTAGAGTAAAAACATTTGGAAAGAATTGTCCTAGGTTTGAAGTTATACGGATCACATCAATGCAATACCCGGTATGTCACATCCTCAATGAGGGGCTACACGTGGTATTAGCGCACCGGTCATCATATCTGTATTCTACCATTCCCACCCCATAGAGGTTATTTAAAGAAGCGCGTGCAGGTCACGAAAGCTTATTGCGTGCTATTACCCGTCCCATCCTATAAGTCCTGGAGGGTATTTAGGACTACTAATCCGACGATGTGAGTACTAGGATGAACCCCTAGGTTTTAAAAGGATAAAATTCTAAGCGACATGTAAAACAAATAGGACTAGAGATATAGGAACACATAAAGGCAGTTAAAGGGCTCACAGATCCCTCCACAGGTAAACACATAAATAGCACGTCTCAAACACAAACAAGGTCTCAAAGACAGGATTTAAAACAGGAGTTTTAAGTTAGAAAACAGTAGGTTTCAGAAGTTTTGGGATTCTTGAAACTCAGTAATAAAGTAGGAAGTTTAAAAGGACAGAATAGTTTTGAGAAGAGTGATTGATTAAAAATCTAGTAATTTAAAGACAATACCGGGAATTGAAAGGTGCGTAGCAGTTTATAAGTCTTTAATAAAAAGAGACAAATAACTTTTAAAAAATCGGTAATCAGAAGTAAAGCCAGATTTAAATAAAGCAAAGTAATTTCAAACAGGAGTGACTTACTTTGAAATCCAATAATTTAAAATAGGGCAAGAACCAGTAGTTTAAAGGAGTTTTAGTAAAAAAGAGAGTGAGTGCACAATTTCAAAACCCAATAATTTTAAAACAGAACAAGGATTCAAACTGAATGATCTTGAAGAGAGTGAACTGATTCTAAAATCCAGTAATTCAAAAAACACACGGAGCATGAGTCTAATAAACTTCAGCAAAGAGGAAGTGAGTGCATGATCAATGATTTGAAAATAGAGTAGGGGTTTTTGGAAAAATAGGGTGAACTTCAGAAAGGGATAAAAACAAGAGTGAAGGGAGCAAAGTCTTAAGGATTTCAAAAGAGACTAATTAGTTCTAATATTAGCCAAGTGTAAAACGATTAATTTGGTTTTAGTGCATATTAGGCCTAAGGTTTGCCTAGGCGGACCTACACACTGTCTATTTGTTTTAAAGGTGAACATACAGATTTTAGCTCTGATTTTAAAGATGTGCGGAGTAATACATTTGCAGAAACGTTTCAAACTAAGTAATCATATTTTAGCGAGATTATTAGATTAGATACATATTAACTAGGCGTTTAACAGAGTATAGTTGAAAGCAGACATGCTGAAAGCAAAAAAATCCTAAGGAACATGGTATTTAATGCATACATGAGTGCCTAAAATATGGTTTCTAAATGTGGTGCTTATGAAGATGCAGCAGCAGTAACATTATGGATATTTAATTACTTTATTAGAGTTGTTAACTGTGAGCAGGGCTTGTGAGATGTCATGAATATAATATATATATGCTGAAATAAGAACCTGAGCATGATTTATAATGCATGTCCTAAAAAGGATGTCTATTGCACACATAGGGAAATAAATCCTATGTTCATGATTTCTACCCATTACTATACTAAACATACATAACCCCCTCCCACATTCACTATCCAGCCCCAATATCTGTTTACAAGTTATTACAAGACAAGAATAATGAATTACATCATTAGAAGAAAACAAGAAGCTACTTGTATAGGGAGCCTTCAATCAGGCCCATTCTTCCAACCTCAATCCTTTAGAGTTTCAGAGCCTTACATGATCTGGGTGCGGCAAAGCTCCCTAGGGCCCTCGTGGGTCCCTGGCCAATACCAGCACCCAAATATAATTGCCAAAATTAAGCATGTGCAGTATGGAATTACCAGCCTGAGTGTGTCAAAGTTCAGAGGGAACTCATGGGTTCCCTAAGCAATGCTCACACTGAGTGGGTAGAACCTAAGTTTTCTAGGAATAGTGTGAGGTGCCAGGAGTGAGTTTGAAAGAAGAGTTTTGAAAACATTTCATAAACATGAGAATTTGGTTGACAAAACAGTTTTTAAAACACCGACCAAGTTTGGTCGGTAAATTTAAATTAATAAAATAATATTCCGACCAGTTTTGGTCGGTAATCCAAATACATTGTCAGATGGTTGTGTAGAGCATACCGACCCATATAGGTCGGTATTTTCCGACCAAATTTGGTCGGTATGCCCTTCCGACCTTCAAAATACCGTCCACACAAAGGTCACATTTTGGACGGTTATTGGCTATTACCGACCAACGTTGATCGGTTTTTCTGGAGGATATTTGCTGGATTTTTAGTAGTGACATGATTTTCATTTTAGTTGTTTTGTTATGTTTCTGTCGCTGGGTTTCTTTGAAATATAGAGCATGAAGATCAGTTCGATTTGTTCATCTTCGGTGACGTTCTTAGCTACTCCGTTTTTGTGTGCATAGTTGATAAAGTTAGTTTACTGATCTATTGTGTTTGATCTTTTACAATGGTGATATTGTTTGAAGGTTTATTATTATGACTTTAACTGAGCTTCAATAAAATGATAATCAGAACGTAATCTTTAAGATGAAGCCAGTAAATTTATACAACTTGATTTTTTCCATTTTTTTCCCCAAGGTAAAAAAGATTTAGACAACCTAAGTTGTTTAATTTAGCCCTTATGGTTGGGTATAAACAAGAATATCTATGAATTTCTCAAATTGCAGTAAACACTATGGACCAAACTATTGTTTCTAATTACTAAACACCAAAGAAAATGTAATCACTTACCTAAATTTTGTTTTGATGTTTCGGTTCCAATTAATATCTCTGTCCAGAAAAAGTCACAAAAAAAAGAGAGCGAGAAAGCGGCCAAATATAGACGAATCTGAAATTAAGTGGAAGCAAAAACTGAAGTTGTGCCGGTTCATTTCAATAGTTATGGACACATCACTTAAGTTTACTTTTGTTTTAATTTCTTTTTGTAATTGGGATATTTAAATTATTATTTAGAAGGGTAGTTATGTAATTTGACTTTTAAGTTTTGGACTTCCTACTTTTAATATAACTAGTTTCTGTACACGTGTGTTGTACGTAACGACCCGATCGGTCGTTTTAAGAATTAGCGCCCTGATCCCCTATTAACCGCTTCTCCCATGTCTATTTATGTTATTGTAACTTGTTGGAGCGTTGAGTGATGAAATCCGGGGTGATTTTGGACACATATTCCATAAATGTGGAATTTAGCTTTAGAAATCTGGCCGTAGCTAGAGCTGTGTGAAGACGGATCCGGAATAGAATTCCGT
This sequence comes from Nicotiana paniculata, assembly GCA_005239505.1. Taxonomy (NCBI): domain Eukaryota; kingdom Viridiplantae; phylum Streptophyta; class Magnoliopsida; order Solanales; family Solanaceae; genus Nicotiana; species Nicotiana paniculata. Next base: position 3,771 of record ML309197.1, on the reverse strand, counting down.
CGACTCCGTTAGCTCTGTTGGGTGATTTCAGGGTTAGGAGCGTGTTCAGAATGTGTTTTCAACGTCGGTTGTGGATTTAGGCTTGATTGGCGAAAGTTAGAATTCGGCGATTTCGGCCGATAGGTGAAATTTTGATATCTGACTCGAAATGGAATTCCAAAAGCGATAACAGGTCCGTAATGTTATTTGTGACCTGTGTGCAAAATTTGAGATCATTCAGATGAGCTTTGACGTGTTTCGACATCGGATGTAGATTCTAGAAATTTCATAAGTTCTTAGGCTTGAATCTATGTATAATTGATGATTTTGATGTTATGGGATGTGTTTTTAAGGCTTGACCAAGTTTGAACAAGGTATTAGGGTCAGTTGGGAGGTTTGGTTGAGGTTCCGGGGGCCTCGGGGTTGTTTCGGATGCCCAACGGGTGAGTTTGGGACATTGAGAGCAGCTGAACCATTCTGTTTCTGGTGTCTCGCACCTGCGATGGTATTTCCGCAGGTGCGTAAACGCAGGTGCGAAGGGGGTGCACGTAGGTGCGGACGTAGCTTAGGCTGGACCGACTCACAGGCGCGGAAGAGTATCCGCAGGTGTGGAGCCGCACTTGCAACCCAGCCACTGCAGGTGCGACCCAAGTCGTTTAATGAGTATCCGCACCCGCGATTGTGTTTCCGCAGGTGCGATCCCATTGTCGCAGGTGCGAAACATCTAGGCTGGTTATACCAAAAAATCCGAGGGTTTGAAATTCATAATTCCAAAATCGATTGTGAGCTCGGAACTTGGCGATTTTCAAAGGGATTTGAAGAGAAGAATCATAAGTAACGTTTTCTAACCTTAATCTATTTGTATATCGATAATCTCTATCAATTTCCTCAATCTAATCAATGAAATTGGATGAAAAACCATGAAATTGGGATGAAATTTCCCCAAGTAGAAATATGAGGATTTAGGGAGATTTAGACGTCGGATTTTGTTGATTCTTATTCGGTTGAGTTCATGAGCGAATGGGTGTTTGGGAAATATAAATTTTACCCGATTCCGAGACGTGGGTCTGGGGGACTTTTTGGGCGAATTTCCTAATTTCGCGTATTATCTTAAAAATAATTAGCTATTTTGTTCCCTTGAAGTGATATTTACACCATGCAATCAATTTGAATAGATTTGGGCCACCCGGAGTCAGATACTCTTGGAAAGAGTATGGTATTGAGTTGATTAGCGTAGTCAAGGTAAGTGGCTTGCCTAATTCTGTGATGGGGACTTCCCCTTAGATATTTTTATATTGATTTTGTTACGTGGACACCGTGTACATGAGGTGACGAGAGCGTACACGGGTCATTGTTTCTAAAATCCTATTTTTAATTCCATAAAATCACTCATTTCCGTCCCATATTATTGTTTCCTGTCTTAACTGAGTACTTAGCTTAAGAGTAAGCATGCCTACCTGTCCTTACTTGATTTCATCATATTTGTTACTAGTTGCACCATGCTTAGGTAGCTTTACTCTATTCTTGCCTGTTGTTTTCCTGGACTATTTAATTAAACCGGATCCGACATACTTCTGCTTTGCATGTTTAAATTGGGACTACGGACCGAGATCCGGGAACTTTCCCCCTATACTGTATTTCATATTTAAATTGGGACTACGGACCAAGATCCGGGAGCTTTCCCCCTGTACTGAAATGCATATTTAAATTGGGACTAAGGATGGAGATTGATGCGAGGCTAGAATTCATGGTTTAATATGTTATATGACTTACATTTTATGTGCGTTAATGATAAAAACACACTTTTTATGTTCTTAATGGAGTTTATTTCATGTGTAGGTGAAGTGGAGATGGAAACGGAGCTAAAGGGATGCAAATACATTGAAAATACGCTTAAGGGTCGAAGAGGAAACACCCGGGCGATAGCCGGGCGTTTGGCCCCTAAAGCCAGGCAGCCCCTAGCGTTAGGGGGGGCGTTTGGCCCCTAAAGCCTGGCAGCCCCTGGCGTTAGGGGGCGTTAGAGCCCAAACGCCAGGCCTGCTCTGGCCTTAAGGGGGCGTTTGAGCCCAAACGTCCGGGGTCCCAAGTTCGGTCAATTCCGAACTTTGACGAGCTTAGGTGTTTCCCGGTTGGAATAGAAGTCTCCTACACGTTTAGGGTTCGTCCTAAACATATAAATAGACCCCGAAAACACAACTTGAAGGGAGAATTCGAAGTATTTGAAGGATTCTAAGAGAGAAAACCATTAAAGTGATAAAACATTGATTTTTACATCTTTTATTCATTACTTTGTAGTTCAATTATGCAATTTATTTTGGGTTTGATTCTTATGAACATGTCTAGCTAACTTCTTTAATCTAGGGTTTTGGTAGAACCTATTGGGGATAAACTTATTGTGTTATTAATATAGTTTTGATTGGTTGATTTATCTCTATTTGTTCAACTACGTTCTTGTTGTAGTTGATTGAAAGGGCCCTCAATTAACTATTCCAATTTATTATGTATCTACTTGAGAGAGAGTGCATATTTAGGTAATTGTTTGAACAACACCACTCCCAGAGTATAGACGAAAGTCATAACCGAGGGTTTAGAGGTTGGATTAGAGATAACGATACTTCGGGTGCAATCTAAGTGAACTGTAATGCAATCTAGCTAGCGTAACTTGAGAGAGTGCGTCTAGTAAATTATCATAATTACTTGAGAGAGATTTATGGTAGATAGAGTGTTCATGATTGATAGAGACAACTAATCAAACTATAAGAAGTATCCGAGAAGGAAGTTCACCAACGGGGGAAACCATAACCTTAGACCTTTATCATAATTGTTTACAACACATTGTTAGTAATTGTTAGTTATTATTATTGTCAGTAGAATTAGTAAAACATCACCAATTTATATTAAAAAGTCTTGAGAGAATTGATTGAGTAAAAGTTGCGTATTCTAAAGATTTGATTGATACGTAAATTCCCTGTGGGATCGACTCTGGGCATAATACCCCGGATTATATTTGCAACGCCCGTTTAGTCTTTTATTAGACACAGTTGAGCGTGATCAAATTTTGGCGCCGTTGCCAGGGAATTAACGGTATTATCAATTGAGTTTGAAGAAACACAAAATTCTGAAATATATTCAATTTTCTTTAAAAATTCTCATTTTTATATTGAAAGTTTAACGTTTGCTAACGTGTTGCAGGTGCATGCCTAGAAACTCATCAAGGACTGGTGAAGTAGTTGAACCATTATCAGATCCCGAGAAAGTTTTCAAGGCCATAAATCGGACCAACCGAAAAAGCAAACATCAACCACAAATTGAACAAATTGAAACAGACTTGGAAGATGCACACAACCGGAACAATCATGGGGATGACATGGTAGACTCAGTCGCTCACATAGGGGCAGAGGCTCCCCTATATGACTGGGCACAACCACAACTGAGAATTTGGCCACAGCGATATTGGTTCTGCAGATACAGGTCGAGTCCTTTCAGATAACAAATAATATGCTGCACTTATTATAGAAGAAAGGTCTATTCTTAGGGTCATACATTGAAGACCCCCAACAACACTTGAAAAACTTCCTGTCAATCTGCAAAACACAGAGGCATCCTAACGTCACTCAGGAGGCAATAAAATTGTTGTTGTTTCCATTCTCAGTGACTGGTGCTGCCCAAACTTGGCTAAACTCACTCCACATAAACTCCATTACCACGTGGGAGGAGTTAGTTAAGCAATTTGTGAACAAGTTTCATCCACCCAACAAGACTACTCAACAAATTGATGAAATCTTGAGCTTC
>MDKI01004760.1:0-12224 GCA_005239505.1 Nicotiana paniculata | reverse complement strand
TCAAGAGCTGTCCTGCTCACATAACATCATCACTACGCGGAGATCTCAACACATAAGAAATTACCAAGCCGTTTCACAACTCACACGGAACAATCATATTATCACATGAATTTGACGAATACGGAACAACACCTGATATTCCAACATCCCTCCCTGAGGAGCGCTATACAGAAATGAGCACATCTGCCTCACATGAAGCCCATAATCTTGTTTAAATCCATTCATACACTTCAAGCTGATTCTGCTCGCAATGAACTAGGCTGATAGCCTTACCTGGGTCCATAATAACCCATTTACTCTCATAATACGCAAGAACAACCATCATAGCTGGGACAAACACCCCACAATCCACAACCGAATGAACCAAACGCCTTCCAGGCGTAAATTCTCAAATAAGCAATGTTACACTTCTTTATACTCAGTCCAATTCTTCAATCCATTAAGTGACTACATGCCATACTTATACAATCTTCCCGTGGTCATGCTCCCACTACCTTTCACACAAGGTAGCAAGTCTGCACATCCACCACTTGCCACACTAACGCTGTAAAACAAATCAAGAACCCATAACCAGGGTACAAAGCCTCTTCCATCGAATATCGATCCCAGGTGACACTGAAGATAACACCAACTTACTCTGGACTTTTAAATCACTTTTTCTTGCTCATCCGAGCTCATGACATCCTTGTTAACACCGAACCGCAATCTCGATTCCTTACTTCCAGTTACACACTGTTTACTGCACCTAACATGCCAATATGAAATTGCGCAAGAACTCCATCATAACTCCGGAACCACTAATAGGGTGAACACTTCATCATATAGAAACCTTTTACTTACCTCAATTCAAGAGAACAATAACAATATTCAAGTGAATCCTCACAATCACAATACATGCAAATCCTTAAGTAGTGGTCTGAACCACCATAAACCTTCCGGGATCCGCCTACACCTGACGGGCCATAATACTTGAATGCTTCCAAATGAAATCTATTTTGACGGCGGACATGCGACGCTTACACCGACACAAACCACATGTATAACTTAATCACATCGAAGGAACTGATCACTACCGTAAATATGCCACTTCAACCATGGCTAATCAATCTATCTTCTTTTAATCATCTTCAATTTCCTCAGGAATAATAGTAACTTCCTTCAACTCATAACAAACTCAACCCTCACTCGTCCCGAGTGACCTTGATTCACGAGACCATGCTGCCTAAATACCGCAACCCGTCTCATACCCTCCTGACAATCTTTCTACAACCCGGAGTTTATTTCTCTCACTCCTCCAATGCTATACTGCATGCCGAAACATATCATAGAACACTCCAACCATCTTCCTTTTTCTAAGAAATTACTCTGCAAAAGCTCGATTCTCGATCATACTGCTGCCTGAAACCTTTAAACGCCGCATTCTTAACTTTCGCATTTACTAGGACCACGCACAATCACCATTTTACTCCTTTCCCTTAGATGAAATGACTTGCCAAGACGCCGACAATCCGCAATCCCATGATAACACAATCCTACAATCCAACTGCAGATGGTGAGACTCCCCCACTTAGCCCGAAGCTACTCCTTGCACCACTCTAGACCCTGCTGGGATCCTTTCTCCTTTGTTAACATGATCATGCTCAACCAATCCGTCCAATTCTTCCAAATTCTCTTGTTAGCACTCCCTAAATACTAAAATTCTCTAGCATCATTCACACATTCTGCCTCCTGCCGAATAGCCACTAGAATCCCTCACAGAAACTTGCCAACCACACGAGCGCTAACCTACTCACAGGAGATAACCCACCTATGGAAATCACCAACTGACACCTCCTAACGACACCGTACTGCACACCCTTTACAACATCAATATCCCATCCTAAGCCTGTTCCCATTCACCAACTTTACCTGTCCGTCCGTTCCTCATGGACATCTACTAAATGCGCTACAATATCCTCTACTTCACCACTATGTTGCCGCTCCCCCACTTTGGTTAAACTCATTCCTTTAGGCACTACCTGACCTCCTTTCCTTACGCCTGTCCTTTTAAAAATTTAGCCGCTGCCTGACACTTCTCACATGTCCTTCATCGTATGCTTCCCAATTGCTGCCTCAATTTAATATCATTCCCTGTAGTTCTTAATCCCGCAGATCACCACGACTTCAAACTCCCCGAGGATCATCTTTCTCGAGTTGCCTTCATTAGAAATAACTATTCAGTCCTGAACCACCACGCACCAAGATCTCAAACAACCGCTTCTTCAATACTACTTCACAACACTCTGACCCAATGCAACCGAAGAAGCTATAGCACCGACAGTCTTAACACATTCCATTCGACCAATGACGACGAGTTCCCATCACAGGTGAATATCCCACCTTAATTGAAAACACCAAGCCTTACTGCTTTATCAATCCAAAACCTGACCATTTATAGTTAAATTGCCTTCCTTCCGCAGGAATCTAAATACTGAAATCTCGAAATCACACTCTGAGAAGACCTCCCTTCAAGCCATTCATCACCCCCAACATATGGGCAAGCATTCTATCATCATATCGACATCGCGTGATAACCAATCATAAATATCATCACAACCTGTGCATAACCTCAAAGCTCTCAGAAACACAACTACTGAGCTTAAACAACATATTATACTTCCATAGGGCACCGACAATAGCCTCAATCAACTTCGCAGGGAGAAACATCCTACACCACACCCATAGCACCATTTCAATTCCTCAAATTCCTGATTCATAGCAAGCGCTTCGCCACGCGTAAGATTGAGTGGGAATAAACATAGGCATAAGCCTCGAAGGAATCGAATCGCACGATGAGGAATCAAGAATGGAAGTACTCTTAACAGCCCTGTAGCCTCTTAAAGATAAGTACAGACGTATCCGTACCGATTCGCAAGACTCTACCAGACTTGCTCATGACTCGTGAGACCTAAGGGAACCTAGAGCTCTGATACCATGTTGTCACAACCCAAAATCCATAAGGTCGTTATGGCGCCGGACACCACTGTCAGGCAAGCCAATCTTTAATTATTTGAAATAGATTCCGATTTTAACATTTTTGAAATCATTATCTTTAACTTGTTACGTAATAACTAAACAAAATCCGTTAAGTAAATACAACAGTTTAATATTCCATTTTTTATAAAATACATCCCATACACATCCCAAAAACCGGTGTCACAAGTACATGAGCAATTTCTAAAAATTTTACAATTTCTACAAAGCTTGTCCGAAATACAAGTGGACAAGGAAATTAAAATAATGTAATACAAAACGAGGGAGACTCCGTCAGCTGCGGATCGCCTTCGGATGATGCAGCTCGCCTAAGTCTCCAAACCAGCCACATCGCTATGAAGTTACCTGTGCAATAAAAATGCACAGCAAGTGTAGCATGAGTACGAAAATAATATGTACTCAGTAAGTCGGCCGCCTAACCTCAGAGAGGTAGTGACGAGAGGTCGAATTAGATACTTACTAGAGGTCAATTTAGTATATTCAAGTGTGACACTAAGCATGATTATCATAGGTAATTTATTAAAATCAGGAATAAATAATATCAACCATTCAACATTTAACACTTTAACTCTTCGTCATTTCAATAACAATTAATCAAACATGGGTGATTTAATCAAATAACAAATAATCAACAGGAAGGAACAACTTCTTCCAAATATCTTAATAACTTTAAATCTCTGTCATTTTAGTTGACAACTTAAAATTCCAGGCTAGTAATCAGGCAAAATCACAGCAAATACGCAGTAAATATCATGCGCAAGCAATGACGAGGGTCGAACGGCGTGCACCAACAATAATAAACTGTGCACTACCGAAGGGTCGAACGGCTCGAACCATAGATGCATCTATTTTTCCCCGCTCGTGAATCGATCATGCGACATGGTCAACATAAAAATAATAAGGCTAGCCTGCTCGCGAATCATACCTGCGACTCAAGTGCTCATATGTACACATATTCACATACTAAATTCGCATTTTTATCAAGAAAGCAGTTACTCAGGAAAGTGGTAAAATTCTTCTTAAAGGAACATGAAAAATAGCTTTTAAATCTTTTTTTTGAAACTCATTTTCCAAGTTCAATAATATAATATAACCTTATCAGGAACACAATTATCCACGGAGGAATCAATTCTCTTGCTAGGTGATTAAGAAAATGAACTCTAGTCTTCTTAGGGATTTAATTCATTATTTCGATCATATTAGCGGTCAAATATTACCGGCAAGATCACAAGTACAACAAGTAAGGCATGCTAGTGGGTCCTAGACTACCTGGACATGGCATAATAGTAGTTACGCACGGACTCCCGTCACCTCGTGCGTACGTAGCCCCCGCAAATAGTAGCACATACTTAATTAGTTCATCTAGGGGGACAATGTCTCCTCACAAAGTTAGAAAGGAGACTCACCTCGCTCCAAAATTCTATAACCGGCTTCCAAGCCCTTCCGACGACTCCAATGGACACACAACGCCCCAAAACTATCCAAATAACGACAAACCAATGAAAGTATACTCTAATATTTGTAAAAATTCAAATTATATAATTTCCCAACTCCGCTCAGTGAATTGACCAAAATGCCCTCAGGCCCACGTGCCCGGATTCCAAAATTTATCGAAGATAAACTCTACCCATTGCTTTATTAGTTCAAATATACAATTTACTCAAACATTCATGCTCAATTCGAGGCTAAAATCCAAATTATCAAATTTCTAGGTTTTCTTCTAAAAATCCCATTTCCCTACTAATTCCCATGTTCAAATTCATGTATAATCCTTGTATTAATCTTAAAAACATGAAGAAATTACTTACCCTTAGTGATGCTTGGTGGAAAATCCCTCTTGAAGCTCCTCAAAATCGCCCACATTAATGAAACAAATGAAGGAAATGGCCAAAATCCTGTTTGAAAGATCACACTGCCCAGAAAAACGCTCTATGCGATCGCATGAAATGCTTTGCGATCGCATAGTCCAACTATGCTGCCCTAGATTTCCTCCTGTGCGTTCGCATGCCCTCTCCAGCGTTCGCACATGCCACGTCCCAGAAGCCCCTAATCATACACTGTGCGACCAAACATATAACCTTGCAATCGCACAAGCCATAAGTAGCCTCAAATTTTCCCTCTGTGCGATCACACAACTGCACCTGCGATCGCATAGACCAATGCAGCAGTAAATCACTCAAAAATGACCCGAAACCACCTCGAAACACACCCGAGGCCCCCCAAGACCCCGTCCAATCACACGAATCTGTCCCATAATCTTACACGGACTTGCTCGAGGCCTCAAATCACATCAAACAATGCCGAAATCACGAATCGCACTCAAACTCAAACTTTATGAACTTTGAAATTTCAAACCTCCACAGTTGGTGACGAAACCTATCAAATCACGTCCGATTGACCTCAAATTTTGCACACAAGTCATATTCGACATTACAGACCTGTTCCAACTTCCGGAATCATATTCCGACCCCGTTATCAAAATTTCCACTTCCGGTCAGATTTCTCAAAAACCTTCAAATTTCTATCTTTAGCCATATGACTTCAAAATGACCTACGGACATCCAAATTCACTTTCGATCATGCTCCCAACTCCAGAATCACCATACGGAGCTATTCCGAGGCTCGGAATCCTAAACGGACATCAACAACAGTGAAATGCCTTACAACCCAAATTTATGAAATTCTTCTAAAATGCTATCTTCCATAATATACGCCAAAACGCTCCCGGGTTATCCAAAACCCGATCCGGACATACGCCCAAGTCTGAAATCATCATACGAACCTGTAGGAACCTTCAAATCCTGATTCGGATATCGTTTACTCAAAATTCCAATCTTAGTTGATTCTTCCAACTTAAGGCTTCCGAATTGAGAATTTTCTTTCCAAGTTAACTCTAAACTTCCCGAAATTAAATTCCGACCACACCTACAAGTCATAACACCTAAAATAAAGGTGCTCATGGCCTCAAACTGTTGAACGATGCGCTAGAGCTCAAAATAACCGGTCGGGTTACAAAACTTTTACTAAAATACTCCACTTAAAAGAAAATACCACACTAACATAATATCTAACGATATCAAGGTTGTAAACTTACAGGGTCTCATAATAATAATGTCTTAAACCCTCTATAACATCCTAATGGACATAATCCCTTCGAACTCATGTAGGTTTACTACGGCACATTCTAATGCTAAGGTACGGGATGTAACATCCTTCCCCCATTTTGAAACATTCGTCCTCGAATTTTAACTCTTTGAGATTTCCAAAACGCTCGCTAGGGTCTCCTCTGTATACTAAACTAAAACCAAACCTCTATCTGAGGTCTGGACTATTTACAACCTTTTGTACTTGAGTATCTCATATCTTCTTCACCTTTACGTTACTTACCTTTCAATCTGGCATCGTATGTTCTGTTTCTTTCATAACTTCCCTTCCATATAAGTGGAAATTATGCCTTAAGGCTCTATTGTAATACACGCACCTCTGGTGCATACAAAACCTGGTGAAAGCTTTATACTTACTTATTATGACCTAGCTCTATGGCACGATCTGGAAATAAAAGAAGGGTAATATTTCCTAAATGCCCTACAACCTCTCATTTATAAGTGTGGCGCGCAACACACCCATAAGTGAGACTCTACTAGGCATGACTTTATAGACTCCCTAGGACACGACCCGCTCTGATACCACTTTGTCACGCCCCAAACCTGGGGAGGCGTGGCTGGCACTCAGTGCCGTACTGGCCCAAGCGAACCACTATGTAACTCGTTTGTTTTTCTTCTGTAACTATCATGGGCCTACATGGCCACAACTCATAATGTATAACTATAAGTGGGCAGTGTTGTATCAGTGAACCATCGTTCTTAAAACATGAATACATATGGTCCGTCAAGGCCTCTGACATACTATACAAAATGAACCTCTGTCTACAAAGCCTCTAAGGTTATTTGACATCAAAGGGACAGTGTACCGGCCTACCCATAAGTCTGCAGCAAAATTCTGACACTATGACTCATAGACTCGGTTGCACTCCGAATGAGGTGGAGTCTTACCGATCCTTCGTTGAAACCAATCTCGTACACTGTGAGGGATCGTCAAATTGAGTATCTATACCCGCATACATTAATGCACCGTCCCCAACAAAAGGACGTCATTACAAATAATATACTAAGTATGTAAGACGGAACTGAAACATAACATTAAGTCAACATTAATTAAAGACATATAAGAATCAATCTGAATCTCTGAAGTGCCACCATATATGCATACTTATTGTACTCATATATATTCAATTCTTCTATTTGAGACTGTTATCTATATCTTATGATGCATAACTGCCCAACTGAACAGTGGTAACTGCCTGGCCGACATTAGTGCGGTGGTAAATGCATGACTGTCCGACCGGCCGTAGCTCGGTGGTAACTGTATAACTACCTAACATGTGGTAAATAGTAATACATAATTTCCCAACCGGTGGTAACTACCCAATCGATCGTAGCTCGGTGGTAGATGTATAACTGCCTAACCGACCGTAGCTCGATGGTAAATGCGTAACTGCCCTACCGCCCGTAGCTCGGTGGTAAATGTATATGCATGACTGCCCAACCGGTAGTAATTAATGATACCTAACTGCCCAACTGGTGGTAACTGCCCGACCGGCTGTAGCTCGGTGGTAAATGAATATACATGACTGCCCAAGCAGTGGTAAATAATGATACATAACTGCCCAACTGGTGGTAACTGCTCGGCTGGCCGTAACACGATAGTAAATGCATGAAGATGCATGTACATGTATCACTATATTATAAACATTAATATCTCTATCATATATCTCAATAGGGACTTAGAGACATACTTAGACATACTTGAATATTACTTTACATGAATGAATAACATAGACATCCTTAATTGCTAAGAGTAGAATTAATTATGGAATAACATTACGTTTACGTATCATTACTTGGGTCATGCCAAAAGAAAGAAGGATTAGCCTTAACATACCTGGAGTAAGGAGAAATCTGTATGATATTCTTGTTAAAGATTGCACCGTACTCCCTTATAATTGCAAAATCTCAGTTTTTGAACTGTTGAAGGTACTATGAAATCAGATGCCATGAAATCTCACATTGAATTCTTGAAGATCAATATTTTGGTATTTGACATATGCCTAAAGTAGAGATGCCCATACGGATTCTTGAAAAACTTATCATTTGATATATGCTTAAAGTTAAGGTTGTCGATTTTCTCAAACGTAACATATGATGCCTCATGGTTAGAGATATATATGGTTATAATTTATATGGGCCCCACCTTATGTGGTGGCTTAACCACATAGGCTTAGTATTTTGTCTTACCACATCTCAATAATGACTTAAGAGTCATATGTATATTTGTTGGTTTGCTGCCACGTTAAGGATGATATCCTTATCCAAAAATTAACCACCAATCATCTTAATTAATTGTTAATCTCCCACTAAATAATTACCCGATTATTCACATAATTAAAAATTGTCTCAAATTACTTATAATACTACTCGCTTTAAACACACCTTATATACCTTACTATCATGGTTATGTGGTACCATATAAAATCAATACATACACTATTATTTTGTTAAAGCATCCATGTAAAAATACATATATTTTCTCAACTTTTAATTTTGCTAATCTCGTATAAAGAGTACAAATTTTCATACGCTTAATTCTAAAAATGGTAAAAACATAACCTTCTTTTGTGAGAAAATAACATATATATATATATATATTTACAATAAAGAAATTTTATTTATAAACTTTCTCATATTATGTGTATAATTTACCATATCCGAAAGTAGTAATAATGGTAGCTATCCAAAATTATACTTATAAAACTTTTACTAAAATACTCCACTTAAAAGAAAATACCACACTAACATAATATCTAACGATATCAAGGTTGTGAACTTACAGGGTCTCATAATATAATGTCTTAAACCCTCTATAACCTCCTAATACACATAATCCCTTGGAACTCATGTAGATTTACTATGGCACATCATAATGCTAAGGTACAGGATGTAACACCTAAGTCAAGTCTAGAACCACCCAAAATAGAGGTCCAAATGCATCATGGACCATAGGTATAGGACGAGTAATGCTCGCATAAGGCACGATTTAGAATCAACTAGTGAGCTTTAGGTAATAACTTAAAGATTGTAATCGGGTAGAAGGAGATGATAGTATGTGCCTGCTGAATAATACGAGTAACATCGCGTCTTGAGGGAGTTACTAAGTATTATTTATGTTGCACGTGGTGATCCTTTAGGCTAAAAAACTTAGGACCCCTCCATCTTATCCCTATTTATCTTTTGTATCAAGTGTTTGTATTTACTCAAAAGTCTTTTGATAATTTTCCAAACTTCTTGTTTTTCTCTATCTTTGTTTATCTAACTAATTCATTGTAATGACTCGACCGGTTATTTTGCGTTATCGGACCCCGTTCCCCTAAATGAAACTTCCCGTAGCGGCCAACTATGAATTATGACTTGCAGGGACTGGTGGTCCGGGATTCGGAGGTGTTTAGAGTGCTATAAGAACATTTGGTTCCTTAAGGTTGGCCTTTAAGGCCATGTTTGACTTCGGTCAACATTTTCGGTATGATGATTCTGGACCTGGGCGTATGTTCGGAATGGGTTTCTGATGACCCGGGAGCGTTTCAGTGTCCCATCTTGAAATAAGAAGTTCCTTAAGTTCCTATTGTGGTTTGGGACGTGTTTTTGTGTTATCAAGGTCTGAACGGAATTTCGAACAGGAAATAGTTCCGTTATGTCATTTATGACTTGCCTGCAAAATTTTGTGTCATTCCGAGTTGTATAGGTCAGTTCAGCGCGTTGTTAGCGAAGTCTAGAAAACTTAAAGTTCCTAAGTTTGGTTCTAGGGGTTTGGAGGTATGATTTTGAGTTTTAGCGTTGTTTTGGGTATTTACGAAGGCCCGAGCGAGTCCGTATTATGATTTGGGACTTGTTGGTATATTTGGACAGGGGCTCGGGTGGGCCTAGGTGCCTCCCGGACACCACACGAGGCTAAAAACCAGCTAAATTAGTTGTTGGTGCACCTGTTCTGGTGTGACCACAGGTGCAATTTCCCAATCGCAGGTGCGCGATCGCTCCTGCGGTCCCAGCCTCGTAGGTGCGACCCCTAGTGGTTAGGTCAATTCTCGCAGGTGCGTACCAAATTCTGCAGGTGCGGTCTCCATTCCGCAGGTGCGGGCCCAGGCTTCCTAGTCCATTTCCGCAGGTGCGAGCCTTTGCTCGTAGGTGCGAGACCGCAGGTGCGTTCCTCGAGCCGCAAGTGCGGAAACACTGTTCAGACAGTGTGTTTTTATACACAGGATTTAAGTCATTTTCCTTATCTTCTTCTTCTTCCTTGGGACGATTTCCACCATTTTAGAGGGGAAAACGACCTGGTTATTGAAGGTAAGTAAATTCTACTCTAATATTAGCTTCATGCATGGATTACTAGCTTAATTAACTACCTAAATTAATGAAAAATCAAGAATGGGGTAGTAACCTAGGGCTTTCGAAAATTTGAGAATTTACTCGTGAATTAGCTATGAAATCAAGTAGAAATCATATATTAATGATCCTTAGGCTATGGGTGAGTGTTTCCTTCGAGAATTATTGGAATCCGATCATGCGGGCCCGGTGTCGGATCTTAGAATTTCTTCAAGAATGGCGAATCTGACTTAGTAGTAGGAGAATTTCCATACTTTGAGCATAAATTGATGAATTTGTATAACATTTGGCTATTTTCGAGTCCTTTGGTGTAGAGTTCGGAGTTTCGGGCGCGTTCTTGGTCCGGGGAGTAGGTTCGACGCGAGGTGAGTCTCCTTTCTAACCTTGTAAGGGGAAATTGTCCCCATAGGTGATTATAAATAATTGCATGTCCTTATTTGCGGGGGCTACGCACGCACGAAGCGACGAGAATCCGTGTGTAGCTACTACTATGTTATGTTGGGTAGTTCTAGGACTCACGAGCATGCTTATATGTGCCTTACATGTATTCCTAAACGTATTTTGAATTGCTTATTATCCTTGATTTGGCATGAGAATATTAGGAAGTTGTGGTCCATGATATATTGCTTAGGTTTTTGCCTTAAAGAATAATCTCTGATAATTCCCTAAAAATTGATAATCTTATGTATGTATGCGGCACCGTGTCACATGTATGATTCATGAGTAGAATAGCCCTACTATTATGTCAACCGTGTTGCATGTTCGATTCGCAAGCGGGGTAATAGATGCGTCTATGGTTCGAGCCGTTCGACCCTCGGCAGTGTACATTTATTTTTCGCGACGTTTCGGCTGTACGTTTCCGGCATATTACAAGTTCGGTCAGGACCCATAGTTGTGGACCTCGAAGAGTGCCTAACACCTTTCTTCGAGTTAATTTCGAGCTCTTACCCGATCTTTGGTGATGCAAACTAGTCAAACCTGAGTCACATGCAAATAGGTGCCCTAACGCACCTTTAACCGTTAGGTGGTGACTCTTCTCTTTTAATACCTTCCTTAAAAGAGTTATCACACGTCGAAACCCGACTTCGCGAGAAAAATAGGCGCGACAACATGTCGACTCCACTGGGGATATTTAGGCTCTTACCATAGAAAATTTGATTTATATGAATTAGTCTTCTCTGATAAACGTGCTTCCCTTTTATTATTTTTGCTACGACATGGATATCTCGCTCCCATTTCCCTTTTATTGCTGCATGCACACCCTTCCCCTATTCTCCCTTTATTTGAATTCGTATTAATATGCAAATCCCTTCCCTTCTCTTCCCTTCTCTGCTCAAAATTGGTTTTAACATGCGTATTCTTTTTTCTAGTCGTACTTATTTGCTCCAAGTCACCTATTAAATTGCTACATCATGTCTCTCCCCACCCTTACTCCCTGGTTTACTTTATTACAATTTCCACATCAGCCAAACTAACTTATCCTTGTTTTCCTTTCTTTTCATGTCTTTTACGTTTCATTTTAATACTGCATTTATTGTTTTCATCATGCAAAATATTTGACAACGTGTTGTTTATCTTTGCATAAAGCATGCTCCATATCATATTCCCCTCGTGCCCAATTAATATCATAGCGGAACTTGATGAGTGTCCGCGCTCTTCCGAAATCACCCTTTAAATTTGGAAAGGCTTATTTGCGGT
>ML309195.1:0-20730 GCA_005239505.1 Nicotiana paniculata | reverse complement strand
GGGGGGGGAGGGAGAGAGAGATGAGGAGAATAGATTTCCTTTGAGCAATTCCAGATATCATGAGCATGGCTTCCATTTGGATAATATTTGCTTCTATTGTGAAAATTGTATTTTGATGCATTTTACGTGCTGTAACGAATTTGCTTGAAATTATGATTTCTAGCATCAACAATCCCGATTATGTGAACTTGGAATTATTCGTTTTAATGGAACGGTTTTGCTTCTCTATCCTAGTTTCTCTCCCTAGGAATTCGGGGTGGGAGTGTGGGGGTTGAGAGTTAGCTTAGTCTGAAATCATTTATCAATCTTATTCGACGCAGGAGCTGTAATTATTGCAGTAACTGCAAAATGGTAGCACTAAAGATTTGTATCATTGACATTGAGGGCATAGAGAAGGCTTAGAAGTTCCACTCGATAAGTCCATTTTTCCATTGGAATCACTAGGCAGCATAGCTCGAGAATTGCAGATCGTCTGCTGAATATAACTGAATCTGATGAAAATAGGCTGTTTTTTTACTTTTTAGTGTATATTTCATTCATTTGTGTTGTAATGTTCTTTCTCAGAATTCTCTTCCTCTTCTGAGATAAAATAGGCTATATACCTGCTTGGAATGTATTCGGCAAATCTGACCTCGTTCCTGTCAATTTAGAGTGTGTTGTGAATCGAAGTAAAAATGTAGCTTTAGTTTCTTTAGTTTTTGGAATTATCTCCAGTTATCTTTTTTAAAATAATTCCTGCCTCGAAATGTCGATAGATTGCTGAAATCCTTTATTGGCTATTAAATTAGTGCAGAGTTCTGATTTAATCAGGGTCTAGTTGTATCGAGGAGGATCACCATTAAGTTTTGAAAATACATGGTCAACACAATGATGTAAAGGGAAAACCATATTGCGTTTTTCGAAATTTTTAGGATCTTGAATTACTAGTGTTCACCCCAGACTTACATTTTGAGGGCCTTTGGCTAGTAAGGGAAATTTAAATAATGGTTCATGCATTGAATAGAGTTTGTTTTCTGTTCCACTACCCGTCTATTTAAGTCAGCGGTAATCTTTGGAGGATTCTCATCAAATGTCATTTATATCAATTTGCCTTCCGTTCTTTCTTACATTGTCGTTTTGATGCGTTGGCAGTTGAAAATTCATATCTGTATAATCAATACGGATTTCTGCAATCCAGAATCTGAAGATATAACTTCACGGAAAAGTCTATATAACTGAAGAGAGAAGAGCACCAGTTCATTAAGCATCGATCTATTTTTAGATCTCTGACAAGGTGAAGGTTATATACTATCCTTCAGGCATAAAATTAGGGGTATATGTGCTCCAGGGCGCAATCTGAAAAAAAGAGCATGAAGGTTTGAAGCTTGGCTTTTGATTTGTAACTTGTTTATGTATTTTAATTGATTTTGAAGTTTTAATTTCTTTCCCATATCTATCTTGTTTTCCGATATGTTATGTGGCCTTTACCTTATATGCTCATTTTAGATCTGTGCTTCTGTGAGATTTTTAAAGAAACACAAAAGGAAACAAAGAAGAATCGGATATTTAGAGGGCAAGAAGCTGCTTTTTTTAATATAACGAAATCAAAATCTGTAGATATGTCTTCGTGACAGTAACGTTTTTATGAAATCAAATGGAGTACCTGTTTTTTCAGATAAAATAAACATTTTCACATGTAAGATAGGCCTACACTCTTCGTCAGATCATCATCTGTATTTCTCCTAAAACTTTTAAGTACTTTGTCATATCATTCAATGACCAAATGCATGGCTGGTTATCTGCGGCTTTTACTAGTTCCTAGCTTTATTTGGTTAAGACTTTTTAGCAAGATCCAAATTTGATGCTCATCACTCTGCTGAATTTTCCTTTAGCAAGAAAAAGGAGAAGTAACATTTGCACATTATACAAACTGCTGATGTTCCATTCTAATTGATCCTTACATCTGAAAGAGTTAGATCTGTTGAGTACTTTTCACTATTCCTATCTTCCTTCTTGGCTGATCAGATTGTCTCGAGTGAAGACACTGCTAATAAAATAATGATGCTTTCTGGTTCTTTTGATCCCTCTTCTGACGAGGGTGGAACTTTGGATAAAGAAAAGAGGATGGATAAATGGATAATTACACATCACCATTATCTTATGGCTTTTTAAGGCTGGGTGTCTGACTCGTAAAATGTACACTGTTATATCCAGTATTTCTCTTGCACTCGTGCTATGCTGTTTTATGCCGTGTTTTGTACAGGCGAGGTCTTACATGCTTCAAGGAGTAGCATAACTGATCTGACCGCTAGTTGATCAGTTTCTGCAAACTAAACAAATTTTGAACAATTTATTCTTGAATGCTTTTTGACTAAAAGAACTTTCTTAAGTAGAAATCACATTAGATTCTGTAGAAAAACCAATTTGAAGACTGAATTCATTCATCTGATTCAGATTTAACTCTATTCTCTTGCCTTGCAGGAACATCCTTCTAGACAGGCTCCAAAAGGTGAAAATAACATTGAGAGTTCGGGAAGCCCTCGTAGTCGGAAGGTAAAAAGGACAAATCTATAAATCCTTTTCGATTTGGTGTTCATCATCGCATATCTTGCAGAAATATGATTAGTCATGTACTGTGATTGTGCTGATTCTCCATGTTTGATGTCGTAGGACGCCTATTCATGCATGTGTTCTAATTTATAGACATTGGTGGATGTTGCTAATGAACTTGGATAATTAAAATCATGATCTTTTTAGTTTGCTGTCCAATGCATACCATGTTACATTGGCACTCATATGACCTACCTCTTTCTCTCTGTACATAAGTGGTTCATTCTTGTTCTTGGAACAGGTATCAGCAAGATGGAATCCTGGTGAAGCGTGTAGGCCCATCTTACAGGATGCTCCTGTGTACTATCCAAATGATGAGGTAAACTTATGTTCAAGAGTTACTATATTCCCTTTTATGTGCTTAAAGCCAGTGGTTAAGCTCATCCTGTTTTCAAATAATAGGAGTTCAAAGATCCACTTGGTTATATTGCAAGCATTCGCCCCTACGCGCAGCCATATGGCATATGCAGGATTGTACCACCTGCATCTTGGACTCCACCCTGCCCGCTTAGAGAGAAGAACGTGTGGGAATTGGCTAATTTCTCGACTCGAATCCAGCAAGTTGATTTACTTCAGAATAGGGAACCCATAAAAAAGAAAAAACCGAGAAAGAGGAAACGACAAGGATGGCACTCAAAGATGGGATCGACGAGGAGACAACCAAGAGATCTAGGTTCGGAATCAAATACTCAATCCGACAATAGTGATGAGAAGTTCGGGTTTCAGTCAGGGTCTGACTTCACATTTGAGGAATTTGAGACATTTTCCAGAGATTTTAAAGAGTTCTATTTTGGGATGATGGATACTGAAGATGGAGCCTGTGATGATTCTAAACAGGACAAGGTATGGCAACCGTCCATTGAAGACATTGAAGGTGAGTATTGGCGCATCATTGAGAAGCCAACAGATGAAGTTGAGGTAAGGGAATGTAGTTTGGTATTTACTTTGTATTTTGAGATATCTATTATGTGCTCATCAGTTGAATAAGACTAAATTTTTTACCTTCATCTGATGAATAGGTGTACTATGGAGCTGATCTGGAAACTGGAGTGTTCGGCAGTGGATTCCCCCAAGAATCTTTATCTCCAAATTCTAGTACTTTAAATCAGTATGTGTCTTCTGCTTGGAACTTGAACAACTTACCACGCCTGCCATGTTCTGTATTGTGCTTTGAGGAGTGCAATATCTCAGGAGTTTTGATCCCGTGGCTGTATATTGGAATGTGCTTCTCATCATTCTGTTGGGTATGTAATAAAGACTTGTTCAGTTAAGCTTTCAACTTAAACTTAATATATAGTTGACAAAGTGAAATTAAATAAAGCAATGTTGGGTGCATTTATAAATTCTTCTCTTGTTTACCTGAATAGTATTGATCCTTTTTCTCCAAGTATTAACTGTTACAGACGTCAGTTNCCCCCCCCCCCCCCCAACAAACCACCACCACCACCACCACATATTTCTCTTTCTTTTCTTTTTTTTCATTATTATTCGATCAATTTATATTGACTGAATACTTATTTCCTTTTATCTAATTACAGCACGTTGAGGACCACCATCTTTATTCTCTGAATTATGTGCATTGGGGTGAGCCAAAGATTTGGTATGGAGTGCCAGGAACTCATGCTTCAGCCCTGGAGGATGCAATGAGAAAGCATTTGCCAGCTCTGTTTGAAGAGCAACCTGATTTGCTTCACGAACTTGTAAGTACTTTAAATAAAATCTTGATCAAGCACTAGTCGTCCTAGTTCCATAAGTTCTACTCCACTGGCTAAGTCTGAGCAATGATGAGCTATGCAAGTTCCTCATCTTGTTACAATGAGCTATGCAAGTTCCTCATCTTGTTACAATGAGCTACACAAGTCCCTTTTCCTTTTCAATAAACTTCACCTAATTGCCTAGTTTATTCATCAACTTACAGATGTGAATATCGTAACAGAAATGTTTGTCTTGTCACTTGTGGAACATCTGAAGTTCTATTCTTTCAGTTTTAACTGTAAATTGTACTAATTGCTGTCAATATTCTTTTCTCTTGTTAATTCAGCTTCCTTTCAGTCCTCTAATCTTTTTCCAGTGCATTGGCACATTTCTTGGTAGTTTGAGTTTGAAATAAGTTGGGCTGACCCTTATATCAAACTCGTCACTGATTTTTTCAGGTAACTCAGTTCTCTCCTTCAGTTTTGAAGTCAGAGGGTGTACCAGTGTACCGTGCTGTTCAGAACCCAGGGGAGTTTGTGCTCACATTCCCAAGAGCCTATCATTCTGGATTTAACTGTGGGTTCAACTGCGCGGAGGCCGTTAATCTGGCCCCTGTTGATTGGTTAGAGCATGGACTAACCGCAGTGGAGCTCTACAGCAAGCAACGTCGTAAAACTTCACTTTCACATGATAAGCTGCTTATAGGAGCAGCTAGTGAAGCTATCGAGGCATTGTGGGAGCTCTCTGTTCTTAAGAATCTAAACAGTAGAAACTTGAGATGGAAAAGTTTCTGTGGGAAGGATGGGATGCTGACTAAAGCTATTAAGGTAAATTTCTGAGTATATCAAAACATATGGATGTGGATTTGAATTCTTCCGTCTTTGTGATTTGACCCCATTCATTAGGCATCTTCACATATAACGGATAATTGCACTTAGTATGGCATAAACTCCCCTAAATGTACTTTTAGTTTTAATTTGAAACTCTCCGTTATCCAGTACATGTGAATTTCTATTTGAGTTCTTTATCAGAATGAAATTAAATTGGAGGTGAATTACAAAGATGGTTTTGTCGGTAAAACATAAAAGTGGAGGTGAATTACAAAGATTCATATACTTAAAAGTGAACAAGAGGCACAACTGTTTTTAGTAACCTATCTTTTTTCCTACATGCAGAGAAGAATTGAGATGGAGAAGGAAAGACTGGAGCGACTTGTACCTCATGTACGACTTCAAAATATGGATAGAGATTTTGGCTTGAAAGATGAGCAGGAATGCTTTTCTTGCTACTATGACTTACACCTCTCTGCAGTTGGTTGCAAGTGTTCCCCGGAGCAGTTTTCATGTCTTAAACATGCAAATCTTATGTGTTCCTGTAAACCAGAGGACAAAATTATCCTTGTTCGTTATAACATGGATGAATTGAACACATTGGTACAAGCATTGGAGGAGAAATTGGGTGCTATTGAACTATGGGCTTCCAAGGTTTCTGGTTTTCGTTCTTTAAATAGGAGACAGCATAATTTTGTGAAGCTGGATTCAGAGGGAGATGGACTGGAAATGGATCCCTTGATGAAAAATGAAGATTTACCAGGTTCGTTGAGAGAGCAAAAAGTTGCGAAGAAGCAGTGCAGATCGTTGCATAGTGAGACACATGCATTCTGGTCAGATCAGCAGAATCATCTTTTATGTGCACCTGACAACTTGTCAAAAGGTGCAAAAGAAGAAGCTCCTGCCACTAATGATAATCACTTTGATCTAGATTGCAATAGCTTGTCCAATGAGCGTGGAAAAAAAGCAAATGAGACCTCCACATACATAGTTATACAAGAGTTTAATGGTGATTTAAAAGAACCTACAGAAAGAGACGGGGTTATTTTAGTCTGCGATTCTGGATCCTCAGTTTCTCTTGCTACGGAAAAAGATCTCCATTTATTTTCTGATGATGCAACCAACTCTTTTGCTTCGAATCATAGTAGTGGCAAGAAGTTATTTGGTGTTGATCTTTCCATGTGCTCACTTCGTGTTCGTCAAAATGGAACAGTTGACACTGATAAGGATTCCCCGAGCAGCAAAATTTCTGAACAAAAGCTCGCCTACCATGTCGACCCGCTAAATTTTGGGTCAATTGTTTCGGGAAGGCTGTGGTGCAATAAGTTGGCCATATTCCCTAAAGGTTTGTTAAATATGATTTTCATACTAAGAAATTTTTTGCATTTGATGCAACATTTTCTTCAAATTTCAATGCCCTCATTATATTGTTTCAACTATTGATGCTCTTTAACAGGATTTAGAAGCCGTGTTAAGTTCTTTGATGTGCTCAATCCTGTGATAATTAGCTGCTATATATGTGAGATCCTGGATGGTGGGCTCCTCGGACCCCTATTCAAGGTAAGATGCTATTCATAACCTATTGAATTATGTAAGTTGAGAAAATATCGGATAATGAGGATGAGTCATCTGTTATTTTATTCTCTTTTGCATAGTTGTACTTGGAAGGAAATAGGTGAGTTATTCTCATTATTTGCATAGTGTGTTTGGAAGGAAAATTTCTCGTTATTACCCTTGTAAACGTAAGCATCTATCTGAAGAAAGGTTAGAAACACACTCGGGAAAAGTTTTTGAGCATGCTATGTTTTTTTAATGCTTTAACATGGGAGTCAATAATTTGCTGATTCACCGACACTGATACCTACAATGAAATGTGTTAAATTCCAGTTATGATCTATTTGCTTACTTGGGAGTTTCTGATCTCAGGTTAGCTTAGAAGAGCATCCAGATGAGAGTTTTGTCGGCTCTTCAGCTCAAAAATGCTGGGAAATTGTTTTGCAGAGAGTCAATAAAGAAATCACAACAAAAAGAAATCTAAGAATGCAAGATCTTCCACCATTGCAACCTGAAGAAAGTATCAATGGGCTCGAAATGTTTGGGTTACTCTCCCCAGACATAGTTCAGGTATTACCTATATGATGTTGCTATGTGCATGATATTGCTCATTCAAGATTGTGACTAACTGGCGTTAGTTTGATCAACAAATAATCGACATGTGATTTTAGAAAGATGAGGAAAGAATTCATAGTTAAATTTGCATGGTAGAAATGAGCAAGATTAACACTACATTTCCTGACAAAAGGACAAGATGCTTCTATCTTGTGATCTTGTAGTTGGTTTATTAGTGGAATCACCTTATCTTACTCCACTTCAGGTTTAGATTCTTGCTCGCACTTCTTGTTTGAACCTAGCCTCAGTTCTTCGAGCTGAGAGGAATCTCTTGTAAAACCTAGAGTATAAAGTGATGGTACCATATATCAATTCGAGCCTTTGCTTATAAACAATTTCTTAGTAGAATCAAATTTCTTATTTCTGACTCTTTTAATAAATAAAACTTTTTCCATTGCTTCAAGTGAGTTACTCCTACATTGTGCTAACATTGGTGTATACAGTCCATTGAAGCTCTTGACGAAAACCATCAATGCCTCGAGTACTGGAACAATAAGCTAAAAATCAAGGACGGGTGTGAAAATGTCAAAGGGTCTTCAGGTTTATGGAAGTGTATTGACGTTCTAGAGCAGCCTCTCGTGTCAAGATCTGCTGCAGTGGAAACAGGTCAGGGGTCGGGAGTCAAGTTGGTTGCGGATGAGCAGCAGCAGGCTAATTCAGTAGGAAGTAGCAGAAATCATTCATCTGACAATGAGTTTCAGTTAGTACTAAGAAGACTTTTGAGTAAAGCAGATCCCGAAGAACTGAAAATAATGCACAAGATCTTGTGCAGCGGGTCAACAAGCCCCGAGTGGAGAGTAGCATTTGCAACATTGACTCAAGAGATCCAAAGGAACATGTAAATCCCTACAATTTTGGGATCTCTCATTCTTTTAGCTCAGTAGGGGTTATCGCCAGCTTAATTCTTTCGAATATTAGCATAAGGAGGGGAGGAATCTGAGGGTGAGTCGCGCATGTTAGTTGAACTTGCTCATGTTATAGAAGTAAGCTTTTGCTTTTGAATAGGCCTGCAAAGAACTGCATTTAGCTTTCCTTTTATATAAAGAAAAAAAAGTTTATAGTTGGATCACCTGAGTCAAATCTTAATTTCTTGAAATAAGATCTTATCTTGTTAGAAACGTCTCATTCTTTTTGTTCTGCTATAATTTCGTACTAAAAAGGTCCAATGTTGGTACTCCAGTGTCATGAATCCTGATGTTTTACATTTTTGGTGGTCGTCATTTGGTTTGGAGAAAAACATTCAACAGATTGAATGTTCCTAGCACAAACGCTTTAACTTAGCGAGCGTTTGGACATAAGAATTGTGAAATTCCGGGAAGAAGTGAAGAAAAAAAATCAAGTAAAAATGGTATTTGAAAATGAGAGTTGCATTTGGATAAATACAATTTGAAGCTGTTTTTGAATTTTTGTGAGTAATTGAAGTGAATTTTGAAAAAATTATTTTTTGTTGTTTTTCAAATATCTAAAAGGTCTCTGCAAAGTCGTAAGACCATGTATGGAGGCTGACGCATGCCCAGTGCCGGAAGGTCAAGGAAGTTGGTGACCTGATGACAGGGGAGTCGGCGACCGAAACCCCAGTGAACGGCGGCCGGCCGCCTAGTCCAACAAAAGAGGCTCTCGAAAGAGAGCTTTCGACTTTTCCTTCTTCCTTTGGAAATAGGAAAGTAGAAGGGATGTCTTGGAGATCTGAACAATGCGTCTCCAAAAAAGCTTTTTTTTTTAGGATCCGACAACTTATGCATGAACTTTCCAACTGACCCGTTGCTGCTTCCACAACTAAGAAGGTTTTATTGAAAGCTTTAAAAGAGTGGGGGCAAATCCCTTATGATACACCAGATCCGGTTCGGTTATTAATAGAGTGAATAGATCTGACATTTCTTGGAATCTCTCTTCTGATTCAAAATCGTAGTGTAACGTGTATTCTACCAAAATTAAAATTCAACTTTGAGTGAAATTTAAAATTTTCATGGCTAAACATTAATTCTGAAAAGAAGTAAAAACTTTCCTAAAAAAGTTTTTTTTTAAGGCCAAGCGGGCCCTTAATGATGTTTTAATTCTTATATTATGTCTCGCTCAAAGTAATAATAACCAACCAAATATTACGTTAGAGAACCAATGACAATAAAACTTTAAAATATCCAGATTGAAGTATGTGGTTCCGTTACACTTTGACTTGTTATACGCGTAAAATTTCGCCTCCAAACTCATTGACCAACTTGTCGCGTGGGCTGTGGCCTATGGATGTTGTTATTATTTCAAAATATTTATAAAAAAACATATGAAAAAATTGAAAGATTCTAGAAAAAGCTTTTTTTTCTTCTTTTTTTCAGTAACATATCAACAAACTCTAACATAACACACAAGAAGCATATAAAAAAGATTCTATTAATCATAGGCGCAATTTTTTTCCAGTAATCATATATTGAAAGTTGACGGTCAAATATATAACTCTCGAGCAGGATCTAAAATTTAAGTTTTATGGGTTCAACTTCTAAAGTTTTTAGTATTGAACCCATTGTATTGCAATGTTAATGAATTTTTACACATAAATTTATGCTCCGCGACAAAAGTATTTGATTCAGTTGAACCCTTATCGATACCTTGCATCCGCCTTTGGTCCCCTCCATACATTTTTTTTTTTTCTTCTTCACAATTTGGTCTCTTGTATAATGTACCGATTTCGACAAGGTCTTCATTCGAATGACAATCATAAATAACATGAAGGCATTAATTGTTGATGTTGTCTTGACGACCAAGGTAAATGTGTTAAAAGTTCAAGTAACACAGGTAAAAAAGGTTGTCGATTCAACAAAAACTTTTTGAAACTTGATAAAAGAAGTGATTGTGATCCTTGTCATTGCAAACTCGAGTTTCAAGATCTAAATTAGTTAATTTCAATCACAATGTTTTGATGTGAATAATATATAATTTTTGCAGACAAAGTTAAAGGGAGAAAACATAAATTTACTCTCTCTAACTTGCATCCAAGAAACATAACATTAGGTTTTTCTTTATCTGACTGTTATAATGAATTGCATAGGTATTATTTCAGCAAAAACTAAAATTAAATCCAGCACCTCTCTATAGAGATATAGACAAGAAAACCAAGCAAATTTGACAGAAAATGCTAATACACTTGACTATCTAATCTAGACTTGGCTGATATAAACGTTATCACCAGAAATTATTCCATAAAAAGTTTCGATTGAGAAAGACTTTCTTCAAGCAAAGGTGCAGATATTGACACTCTACTCAACCAAAACTCAAAGAGATAAATCTCCAGATGTATCCATGTCATTGGTTTCATATTAACCTGCAAGACCAAAGTGCTCGGTTTAAGAAACCCCAAAATTCAGAACCTTTAATTTGAGACTGGTTTAAAGAAAAGGAATTTAACAAAATAATACAGTCAGACCTCTCTATAACAGCATCCCTATATAACAACACTTCACTATAAAAGTCATGCTTTTCCGGAACCAATTTTCATGTTATGTTATAATATACGTTCTCTGTAACACCATTTCGCTATAACATCCAAAAATATTTGAAACAAACGAGGTTGTTATAGAGAGGTTTGACCGTAGAAGATACCTTTCTTGGGACCTGAAGATCCCAATAGCTCAGATTTCTTTGACCAATATGGCTGAAACCTTTGTCTCGCATACTCCAAGTAATTGAAGTCTATCTTGTTCACATGATGCTGAAAAACAGAAAAACTAACTTGACAATCGGAAGTTAATAAAAGCTCAGTAACAACATTGTTGTCTAAGGGCAAAAGGTAGAAATGAGCCAAATCTGCTTAGGCTTTAGGCACAAAGTGCAATCAACCATGTGGTTTAGTGAAGAAATGCGCAAATGGAGAAAACGTAAAAACTTTATACATATGGAAAACAGTATTAACGCATATAAGAATTAGATGGATAAAAGAATTAAAAAATAATACAATTAAAAGTATAATCATGTCAATCAAGATTAAAAAATACATTTTAAATTTATGATTTAGATGCAAAAATGAAGTCTTAAGTTTTCTCAGTTTAATTTAATGACTAGATATTAAATTCTATTATCCTATTCATAATCACTAACATATTCATTCCAAATGCTTCTGTAACAAGTAATATATCACTTTGCCAGCTATAGCCTATAGTACAGCCCTCTTCAAGACAAGTTTACATGTGATGAGGTGCACGCCTTAACATAGTGGAGACTCAAGTGAGTACTTCATCTCACTTCAGGGCTTAAGCAAGCCTCCAGTGAGCCTTTATCGATACTGATTAACAATTCATGAAATGTTCATTCAGGCTGGCATCTTGACACCATCATTCAACAAAAAGCTCCGCCGACATTTATATTTCCACATCATAACAAACTTCAAATAGAAGAAACTGTGACCATATTGCAAAGCCTCAGCAGCTGAAGAGGCGATTACAAGGATGCACTTGACAAACCTTTAAAAATTGCACTTCATACAAAACGGTGCCATTGATTGCAAACCAAGAAGATCCAAGAAAATGATAGTGAATTTACAAATATCCATTGAGTACTATGCATATTCTTAATACCTACTATGAACTACTTCAAACCAGGGAGCTATCACATGAAATGGTTAGGACATTCTACTGTTATGCTTCCTATTTTAGTTCTCAGTACTTTTTGTTCGATGGCCAATAATCTATTCATTGTTGACAGATCCAAGTGTCTCTTAATTGTTGACAGACTTCCTACTTATCTCTTAATTATTATCTATTTAAGTTTTCTACAGTCAGACTTGGTGTACAGCTTCAAGCTCCTAATTGGACTATTGATTGTTCTTTTCCGTACCACAACTCAAACTACTCTAATTGTGTCAGAATAAATAAGGTCAGGAGGAGTACCGATATAATTCCCCATAGACCCCAAAAAAGATGACTGGCAAGAGTATACTTCTCCACTTCTTGAGCTAATTTCTCCAGTTCCTGTTCGCTGGGAGAGCCACCTGTTTAACAGACTAATACATCTGAGATTCGTAATGGATAAAAGATAGATAAAGCAAGATCTTGAGATTAACCAAATCTATAGTTGTTACAACTCTTTGTTTACACATAAAAGCTTAAGTGCTCCATCATGATATTTGAAAGATTCCACATATGATAAATGATAGAAGATGGAAGTTTTCACCTACCTGAACTACTTAGATATGCACGCAAAAATCTTTTGCGCTCCTCCAGACCTGCCACATATTGTAAGGGGCTTAATTATATTTAAAGTAAATACCCAAAAAGTACTTGTTAGCAGCATTTCAGGGAACCAGAACAACAAAAGACATTTGCGCAAGATGATTTACTATTGACTGACCGGTATACTTGCTGAAGTCCATGATATGAGGTGTTTCTGTATGGTAGTCAGCAACCATTTCACAAAAGTGATTTGCGATATCAAATGCAACGTGGTTGTAACCAGCATATTCATAGTCCTATCAACAAGAAAAGATTTAAGAAAATAACAGAAATTAAATACAAGTAATAACTTATAAAAATTATCAAGGTGATGCTGCAACAGAGATGAAGAGAATATAACAGACCAGATGATTGAATGCTTTTTATTAGAAAGTAAGCAGACATAAAAGCCACATTGAACCCTTCGAAACCCATAAAGAAGCTTTACCAAAGCATTTTAACCCAAACTGAATAAATTATTTCTTAGAAAGCCATAGATACTGAGCAAGCATAGAAGCTTCAGTAAGAATAAAGAGATTTGACTTGTTGGCATTACCTTTCCCCCTTAGATTCTCCTGACAACTTTTTGAACTTTGTTAGCTCCCTAACACTAGAATAGTCTTTTTGAAATTGAGCTAACAAAATTTTTTTTTTGCTTCCATAACTTTTGTATTATTATGCATCTTTTTTATTTCAGCAATGAAATCTATTATTACTTCATCCAAAAAAAAGAATAAATAGATTTGACAGTATCTATCGTATCTTTTTGCTCCTTTCCAAGTGGATGAGCAATAACAGAAATAAATTACAAAGGCAAATTACAAAACTGCAGCTCCAAATTACAAAGGCAATACAAGAATTTCCTAGTAATTAGGCGTGGAAACACAAATCAGATTCAGATGTAATCAACATACATGCAAACATTGTTATAGCTAAAATCTGGGTAGATATGCATCTCGTTTGCTTAATTACACTTTGTCTCTTAACTTTTCATCTGTACAGATCATCTATGATTTAGAAACTTAGTACTCACAATAAAGGTAATTGATCTTATCTCTTCATCCATCATTATGTTCCCATACTGCAAGTCATTGTGGCAGAATCCCATGCTTAGATGATTGCCAGCAAGACTCTTCTCCAATGATGAAATCTCGTCTTGTAGATGGTCCAACTGAAAGTCCTTAGCTTCTTCAGCAGAAGCAAGACGCTTGGCCACATTAAGCCAATTGCTAGAGCAATAAGAGAAAAAAAGGTTGTTTAGGCTTTTTAGCATACGATAAACGTAAGAATTTGGAAGTTTCTATTCATCAGATATGTAGTAAGAAGAAGAGCATACTGCAGTCTATCCCAGAGGATGACAGTCTTAGGACCAGGCATATCCAGCTCATGAAATTCTCTCATTTTGGCAGCAATCAAGGAAGATACCCCTGGATCACGCAGATCAGGAGCTGATAGTGTCTGAAATGCCAATAATAGAGATTCTATTATATTCGACTTATGCCCCTCATTCTCCTGAAATATCAGTAATTACCAGCGCACCACAGATAATAATCTAGATGACGGGTAGGTTTTACAATACCAATGAAGCATGAGGAAACCCATAATCCCAGGGAAACTAGGCAAACTTCTGACCTTCTAAGAAGCACTTACAGAGAAACTGCAACACGACAAGCATGAGTTCGAAAGAAATGCTTGGCCTCATAATAGTTGGCTTTTGACCAAAGGAGGCCAGATTCTTCTGTCAAAGTATCAGTATGAATGGAAATGAAATATAAGAGTTATTGACCATCTAAGCCAGCAACCACGTCAGGTTTATACAGAGGTGGCAAATTAGAACTTCATCAATACCCAAACTCAAATATTGGGTGAATTATATAAAGAAACCACTAGCCCTTAATAGAAACATTTAATTTTTTTTAAGGAGAGGCGTTGGAGCAACCAGAAAACTTGGAGCAATTTAGTTTAATCAAGCACTATTGTTAATCATGATAGGAATACACAAGTGGATATTAGGCACATGAGCATCAAGCTGGTTCACTTTTCGCATCATTCACACCCAATTCCTCTCCTGTTACCCTGAAACAATGTTCCTCTTTTTCCAGGCAGCATAAGTTCACTTGGTTGCAACTTGTGACCGCGCAAAGCTGTCCGTAGCCCAGCAGCCCACTACACACCATTATCCTTCATACTGTAGTCCATTTTTTGGGTGTTGGACCTTGCATTTTCATCGGGAAAAAAAGTCCTTCCTTTTATAGTTTAGTGGAGTATCAGCAAGAAAGAAAAGCACATAAACAACATTGAGGATTATACCATATATTAAAATTATCTAATTAGACCTAGCATTGCATGATGCCAGAAAAATCTCATTTTTTTAATCACAAAGTATCAGCTAAAATGCATCATACCACCATTCTGGTAGCAATCATAACAATAACAGAAACAACACCAAGGAGGAAAAAAGCATATTGATAATAACGAAGACGTTCACTATCACATACTCCATCCGTCCTAAAATTTAACCATGTCAACTGCATTTTTACACATCCATGCAGTCAGCAAAAATTGTAAAATCTCAATCACGATACTAATACTTTATAAACTTTAGCCAAAAAAAGCTTATTAGGAATAAAACGGAAAATGGTAAGCTGTTAGAAAAAACTGACCCGAGCTCGAATGAACTCCTCAATACGACCATTGTTAAAGCGACCAAGCAAACGAGGTCCTTGACCTTGCTTAGACATGAATTCAAAAATCCTAATTTCATTCTGTCTATCAAAGAACACATCCACACCTTTCCCATAGATCCTCACCAAAACTTTCCTAGATCGCTGCTGTTCTGGATTCCTACTCGGCCATTTGATTTGATACACCATGTTAGTCATTGCACCCTTTAATCGAAACACATGTAATGCATTTGGATCCACTATATCGTCCCATACTGATGCCAATTTCTTTAATATCACTTTTGCCTCTTCAGGAATTACGTCTTCCTTATTCTCTGATGCTGAATTTTCCATTGAAATGCCAATTGAAAATTTTGAAGCTAATTTAATAAACTAGTGAGGAATTTTAATGTTGTTCGTATTGGATATGAGTTTTGTTTCGTAATATGCTGGGGGAATGTGCTGTACTTTTTATTGCGTCCACGTGGCTCTTTCGGATTTTTCGAACTGATTAGATTGGATTTGGAGTTCCTAGGAATTTGACTTTGACATATATTATTCGTGTACGAGAAATACAATTTGCACCATTTCTCGTTTGGCCATTGATTTTGCAAAGTTTTTTCCAAAAGCAAAAATTAGCAAAACACATTTGTTTATAAATTTATTCATGTTTTGACGGATTTTGAAAATAAACTTTTATAAATTTAAAATTAGCTCCAGATCTATTTTTGGCTCAAAATATTATTGTTTTATTTTTTAATAATTTTAAAAGGTAGAATACATAGAGAGACACTTTAACTATCACCATAAATTTCACTTTAACCAAGTCATTTTCCACCGGAACACTTTTATTATATCTTTATTGCACCATTTTAACACGTTCGGCTGACATGGCAAATAACATGAACATCATTGTTTTTGAGCGCGTGAATGTTAAAAATATGCTAACAAAATCTATTTCAGCGGTACAATACAAACGGAAAAATTCACCCTTTCACTAGTATATAATTAAACCCTCATCCCTTTTACCAGCCCTAGTTATTCATCTTTCCCTAAAAAATCCAGCCTTATTTCTTCACCCTTTTCTTGATTTTCTTGTTTAAAAATTCTATTTTTCTCTCCAAATTGAAAGTAGCCTTGCCGTTTGTGTTAGAATCTTAGCTTAAGCTCTCAATTATCTCTCACACCAAAAGTCGATTCATGTCGGTGTGGTTATGAATGTCAATTGAAAGCTTAATAGTCTCCATCTAATCCTGGAAGGAGGTTCCATAGATGCAAAATTGAAAAGGTAAGTGATAATTAACTACAACTAATTAATTTTCATTTCAGTTGTTATTCCCGATTTTAGGTTGAATGTTTTTTTTTTTTGAAGGACAAAGGTGGATGTAATTATTTTAGGTGGGTTGACGACGAGTTTCCTAGCCAGACCAATAGGGTTATTTGGGGTTTACTGAACAAGGTCAAAGCTTTTGATGAAGAAAGGGCTCGAGCAAGAACAAGGAGGGAGAATTTGGCTTCTATTGTAGTAATAATGCTAATTATTTATATTTGCTACTGTATCATCGATCGTTGAAGTCGTTGTGGTTTTGTTGATGGTTGGAGTAGATGTTGTATTTTGTGTCTTAGTTGTTGTATTTTGTGTCTTAGTTGTTGTATTTTGTGTTTGTAGTGGTGGTTGATATATTTTGGGTGTATCTAGTTTGTTTGAATTATGGCTTGTGGCCTTATTTCAATGAAATGAAGAATTTTTTTTCCATTTTCACTTAATCTAACAAACTCCATCTTCCAATCCCCCATAAACTTCCTAAGAACTATATATTTTACCCTGCAATAGATGGTTCTACCAACATATAAACCCAATTTGTCTCTAACAAATTCTTATATTTCCCATATCCTAATATAGGGCTGAGAATTGACCCTATCTTTGAATTTGCTAGCAATATACTTAGGATTACAAAAGCTTGTTCTTGTTCATTTGAGTGCACTTGTGAATATGATGATACTTCTTAACTATAAAATTTTCTAAATCCATGTCAAGACTTGCAAATAATTCCCACTGGCAAATCTTAGATTTATATTTCACCCTCACCCTAGTTAGCTCATTAGGTCCGAGTTTGAATTGTGCACGATGTCCAATAGCATAGTTAATCATTGCCTTCCTAAATTGTTTGACATTCTCAAATATCATGTCAAGTTCAAAAATAGCCACAACACAATATGGATCATATCTTAACGTTGTATTTCTCTTTCTACTTGGCAAATCAACACCAATTTCAGCTTTCACATCTAGCTTATCATCATAATCATCGCTATATATCGGAACTATCAACAAAGTCCTCATCCCCCTAATTTAGCAGCATATTTGTCTGCCTTGTTCTTGTCAATGTCTTCAAAACCTCTATCTATTTTTCCTTCTCATAAAGGTACTTCTACATGAACAATTTATTTTTTCCCCTTCTTCTAGCCTTTAGCTTTGTTCTCTTTTCATTCCTGATAGCTATAAACTCTTCATCAGCATCACTATCATCTTCTTCTAGTGCAACATCAAAATCTGGGTCGCTACTATTCTCCAGATTTGAAAATAGCACCATCAAGATTTGTAACATCACCTTCCACAACCTCTTCTCTCTCAACACCACTTACATGAGCAGAAACATCTTCCCTAACAACCTCCTCCCTCCCCACATCATTTAAATCAGTAGCAACATCTTCTTTTACTTCAGTTTAAGCAACAACATCTTCCCCTTACTTTAGTTTCAGCAACAACATCTTCCCTCATTTCATTTTCAGCAGAAACATCTTCCCTCACTTCAGTTTCAACAACAACATCTTCCCTCTCTTCTATGTTTGTTTCCCCAGATGCACCATTCACTTCAGTTACACTTATTTCTCGACCACTAATAAGTCCAGTAGGTGCCATATCATTGACTAACTCAGGGTCTAGAACAATATGCTTAATATATAAATGTATCTCATAGCTATTTTTTAGGTTATACACAATATTAAATAATTGTGCATCACTCTCCACATAGATAAAATTCTTATTTTTCGGGTCTTGGTAATAGAAGCCACACGTTGTAGCATATCCAATTTTTTAGTGTAATATAATAGTTTCAGAATTGAAAAGTGGTCTTTGTCAATATCAGAACACCTCATGTTCCCCACATATTTCGAGTTATGATCAAGGGTAAAGTTACCACCATGGTAAAATTTAACAACAAGAAAGTCTGACATCACTATTTTTAATATTCCCAAATTTCTTTAAAAAAATTCTAATTGTGGTCCCAAACCAGTCTCAACTCGCACGGAAGCCCACCACTAAAATGACTACAATACAAAACACTAGAACCCTTTGACTTTTCACGCCCCTTAAGAAATTTATCATGATACCCGTATTAATTGATGCATATTTTATTGGATTTGAGAAAATGATTTGAAATTAGTAATAAATACTATGGGTATAACAGAAAAAATTTTGTGTTTTCTCTTGATATGCGTAAAGTGACAAGTAAAAATGAAAATTTATTTTTAGTATACCTGCCAAGTAAAAGTGAACGGAAGGAATATTATATAGGTAGATTTGATCCCTCACCACACGGTAAAGAATGAGGGGTTCACATCATATAAAAGGTATATTGTAACTTCACTAGAGATATAATTCAAGTCATTTAACTCGATAATTTTTAGACATTCAATTCTTATTGACGTGGAAATAAATTTTTAGTGTCTCGCTTTTTTAGGAATTGCATAAATGGGTGAAACTATAATCTATTGGAATATGTCATCTTGAGATATTATAATTATTTTATTCATAAATTTAACAACAATCTTATACTCACATGTGCTTTCAAATTTAGCCCAATGATTAAGACAGATGATTTTAAAAACTTTAATATTGAAAGAAAAAACAAGATGTAGAATATATTAATATTGTCTTTTCAATAATTTTTATATGTTATTTTACTTTTATAACAATTTTAAGAAAAATATTTTTTGTTACTAAGCGTAGAGGACGAATCAAGTGGGACTAAGGTTCTAACTTGTTACTCGGATTATGGAACAACAACTTGTGATTCATTTAATTAATTACATTTTTTTTTACTTGCTAAAATAACGAGGTTCCAGCTTGTCTTTATCCTTCAATTTTTTTCTTGCCAATAATCCTACAACTTTAGATAAAATTATTAAACTTTAACTTCAAATGCGTATGTCGGTTGTTTACTTGCATAATCAATATATCAAACTTCATATGCCAATATTTACAACTTTAGTCTCAAGTTAATTATGAAGTGACTAAACTTATGATCTTAGGTCATCGGCCTAAATAGGGATCCCAAAATCGGATATATGTGCACTTGCCTTCGTAGTTAAGTAGAAATTGCACGGGGCGTCCTATTTGGTCGTTCTCATTTAATCTATACCTTAATTTTTATAACTTCATGCGCCGCCTTCCTGATACCTGTGCGAAACTTCAACTTATTTAGTACTGAAATTTTTTACAAATTAACTAAACAACTTCAGCATCTTCTGCTGAAGTTTTTGAAAAAGCTTTATGATAACCCAGGACGAAACTTCAGCTTATTTAGTGCTGAAGTTTTTACAAATTAACTAAACAACTTCAGCATCTTCTGCTGAAGTTTTTGAAAAAGCTTTATGATAACCCAGGACGAAACTTCAGCTTATTTAGTGCTGAAGTTTTTACAAATGAACTAAATAACTTCAACATCTTCTGCTGAAGTTTTTGAAAAAGCTTTATGACAAAACTAATTAATCCAGGACAAAACTTTAGCTTATTTAGTGCTGAAGCTTTTACAAAATGAACTAAATAACTTCAGCATCTTCTGCTGAAGTTTTTGAAAAAGCTTTATGACAAAACTAATTAATCCAGGACAAAACTTTAGCTTATTTAGTGCTGAAGCTTTTACAAAATGAACTAAATAACTTCAGCATCTTCTGCTGAAGTTTTTGAAAAAGCTTTATGACACAACTAATTAATCCAGGACAAAACTTTAGCTTATTTAGTGCTTAAGTTTTTACAAATGAACTAAATAACTTCAGTATCTTCTGCTGAAGTTTTTGAAAAAACTTTATGACAAAACTAATTAATCCAGGACAAAACTTCAGCTTATTTAGTGTTGAAGTTTTTGAAAAAGCCTAAAATACTGAAGTTTGTCTGATTGCCTTTGCTACTTCAAGCCCGTATGCCTGAAGTTTATGCGAAAAGTGGGTACGCTTGCAATCTTTTTGCAAAGCGGATATAAGTTAAAACGTGACCCAAAAAGTGGGTATAGATGCAAAAGCCCCCATAGTTCACTTAACAGAATGCTATTTGGGCNCTCACAAAACACTTCACCGATCCTCCGTCTCTTCTCAGATCATCTCTCCCAAAGAAAAACTCAAATTGTAAGTTTTCGAATCTGACTGATGTTCATGATACCTGAGATTTTTTGCTAAAGTTTTGCTGAATTTTTTGCTAAACAATTTGTTTTTTTGGCTAACTTCAGCACTAATAATATGCTAAAGTGAAGTTTTTTCAAAAACTTTGCTGAAGTTTTTCCTCTTTCAGCACTGAATGTGCTGAAGTTTTTC
>MDKI01040104.1:0-33174 GCA_005239505.1 Nicotiana paniculata | reverse complement strand
TGAAGGAGAAACACAAAAATTATGAGCAGATAAAAGTGGAGGCATACCTCTTTCGCTTCGGTGAGTCCCTATCTATGGCCTGGACGGGCCATCGCGCTGGCGGGGAGGTAGTGGGATGGTTGTTCTGACATATGGTTGGTTCCTTTCGCAATTGAGGCGTGGACCCATATGATCTCTTCGGTTGTCGTTCCGGCGATCTTTCCTCAATTCCATTTGGACCGATGTCAACCATTGAGTTGGCCCGTTAAGGTCATCCTCGTCCGCTCTCACCTCAGCACAGTAAGCGTTGTGTATCTCTTCCCAGGTGGTAGGAGGGTATTATGAGCCTGCTCAACAGTTTTTTGGTCGCCCTCGACCCGCTCCTATTTAACCCATTCTATAAAGACGCCACCGCCATTCCCTCTAATATGTTCGAAAGGCTCATTCTCACTCTGTTAAACGGGCGAGGAAGTCCCTGAGTCCTTCGCTGGGCGATTGTCTGATGGCGAATATATAATTCACCCTGGCTTCTGCTTTCTTGGCCCAGACATGGGCAATGACGAACTTGATGGTCATTTCCTCGAATGTTATTGTTGAACGTGCTGGTAATGGTGAGTACCATGTTAAGGCTCCCCCTGTTAGGGTTTCGCCAAACTTTTTCAGCAGTAACGACATTACTTGTTCTTTTGAGAGGTCTTTACCTTTTATCGCCGTGACGTAATGGATGATGTGGTCTTCAGGGGGTCCGTTGTTCCATCATATATTTTTAAATATGGTGGCATTTTGAAGGTTTTGGGTATGGCATGTGGAGCCACCTCCTTGATGTATGGTTGTTCCACGAACCGACCGACGTCCCGTTTTGGCAGGAGCTTCGGGGCGCCTGGTATCTTATCAACCCTTTCTTGGTGTTCCCTCATTTGGTCGCGGAGTGATTTATTCTCGTTCTCCATATCTTCCATTTTCCTCAGAATAGTTGCGAGGGTGTCGTTACCTGCATCATCAACAGTGTAAGTGATACCTGTTGGGGGAGAGGTGTGTTGCTCGTTGATAGACGCTGTGATTTTGACTCGTTAGTGTTCCTACTCGCCCCTTGAGCGGGTTTGTCGAGTATATTGTTTAGAGTACTTGTCAGCCACGCCTCCAATAGTTTTTTCACTGTCGGCGGTGCTTCCTCTGTCGTAGACATAAAGGCTCCCTTTCCATGAGAAGTGGTAACACTTCCATGAGGGGGAGGTGAGTCACTCCGCCTGTTCTCCTCGTCATCTATATTAACATCGTTGATGGTGCTTAGGAGGTTAGTAGTGATGCCCGCCACTGTTTTCAATCTTTCCTCTTCTTTTCCTGCCATTGTTAGTTCGTGCAAGCGAGAAAAAGAAAGCTTTGTCGTTGTTTTTTAGATCTAGAAGGAACTAAAATTTTAACTAGAAATTGTCCACAGACGACGCCAAATTGTTTGACCAAAAAAGTTTTAAGCCTTTTTGTTAAACTAATTAAATAAGAAGATAAATGGCGAATCCTAGTTAAATATAATAAATCCTAGATCTGATGTTTGAATATTTCAGTGATATGGGACCGTGTTCAAATTAATAAATATCAAGTAAATGCCCAATGATTGTCAATGAATATGAGGATAAAAACATGCAATAAATGTAATAAGAAGGAATTTGTCACACAAATGTCGAATGAGTTGGATGATTCTTTCTTCTGACAACAACGTGTGACAATAAACTATGAAGATGGATAAAGTGTTATTGGATCTTGTGAGTAGAAAGGTAGAGTAAACAATAAAATCAAACTGGGGAGACAAGACAAGCTTTGATATATATTCTTGATAGTCAACTTCTTACAATAATGTTCATATTAGAAAAGTGAAGATTCCCTTTTTTGTTTCCTATCTCCCACTATTTATAAGGGATATTCTTAGAAAATCCTAAAAAGTACAATTAAGGAAATATTCAATAGAATATTCCTTTTCGTAATTCTGACGCTATTTTAACCATTGCTACTAATCATTCTCTACCCGACCTCGATCCCGCTCTCTCGCTTATCGGCTCCTCGCAACTGGGACTTGCTCGACCTCAACCACAACTCGTCTATTTACATCTGTTAAGTCCAACATGCCTAAGTGAGCGTGTTTCAGAATTCAGACTTTCAATAATATATTTTATATTATAAGGATTTTTCATAACCTGGCAACCCTATCGCAACCCTCCTACTACATAAAATAATAATAATAATAATAATAGTTCTAAAACTAATTTTGTTGTTTGAAACAAACTAAAATTGTTTTATTAATATTTGGTGCAATTGTTCATCTTAAACAAAAATGTGACTAAATTTTTGAGAAAAAACTCAGTTGCAAAAATTTTGTTGAGTAGAATTATATTGGTAATAAAGATATAAAATAAAATAAAAAGCATTTCCAAGAATATTTGGAACCAATCTTTAGAGTTTTTGCCAACTGTAGTTGCTTCAATAATTATTATAAAAGTAAAAATAAAATTACCCCACAAGAAAAAATAGGAAATAATAGAGTGAGAGTGTGACCAAAAAGTCAAAATTGGCTGGTAAGAGAGAGAAAGAGAGCTGACAAAGTATAGACGTCACCCCCATTTTCTCAATTTTTCACCTGCTTCTTTCTCATCTAGGAACTTCCCAACAACTGGGGTTGATTGGTTTTTGTTTGCTGATAGTAAACTTCAGTTGAAATCTCACTGATTTACAGAAACAGCTGAGGCAAAAAAAAACCCAAGAAAAATAGCAGAAAAAAGAACAAGATTTGATGGTTTTGTTGTCTAACTTTGGCTTTGTAGCAAAGTTTGAGCCTTTTGCTTTAGACCTTTTCGTTTCTTCAACTGTAAGTGGCTTTATTCTTCAGTTATTATGTAACATGCTACTGTATTGCTTGAATTTTCAATTATTATGTTACTTGCTACTATATTGCAACTGTTTTTTGAAGTTGGGTGTGTGTGTTTGGGGTTGGAAGTTTATAAAGTTTGGATTTTGAGGACTTGATGAACAAAAAGTTTAATTTTTTTTCTGTTGAGGGTGGGGAGGTGGGGGGATTAGGATGTGTATTGGGGAGGAGATTTTGTTTGGATTTTACTATATATGAGTTGTGAGCTTGATTCTTGATCATGGTATAGCTTAGTAAGTTTTATTTTAGATTAGTGGTGTTAATAACAAAATCCCCACTCCCTCAGGAGAATCATGAGGTCTCCGGTTCAAATCCAAGCGGAGGCAAAAAGAACAGTAGATGAGTTCTTCCGCATCTGGCTAAGACTTGGTTGGCAGAGTTACCATTATCTGTGCGGGTGGGAGGTTCTTGATACTCGATGGAATAGTCGAGATGTGCGCAAGTTGGTCCGAACACCGCAGTTTGGAAAAAAAGATTAGAGAATTAGATGAGCCGTTCTTTCACATTTTTGTTATTTTGCTTTTGATATGAGGAAAATCTGTATGAGTGAAGATGTTCTTCAGCTTAGGCCAAATTACTTGTTAGAAGGGCTTTTATAGCAATGTCGATTTATTCCTTATTTCTGAGGCTGGGTATTCATCAATTCTTTGCTTTTGATAGTTCTTTCCTCAATAGAGAGTTGGTAGTGATATCTGGCTGCTACTAACTGGTTTTTCTCATATAAACATTTTCATTTGCTTCTTTGATATTGCTTAGGTTTCAGTATGTTGTTTTCTATTTGCTGTAATTTGGTGTAAGATGAATAACTTTACTCATATAGAATATAGAAGTAAACTGTATATCAAGCATTTGAAAAACAAAAGGTGTCAAATAGACGTTTTCAACCTTTTTTGTTCTTCCAGATGTAACTTATTAGTTGATGGAATCTTGTTGTATAAGGTGCCAGAATAACAAGTCTTTTAGTCTGCAGCTTAGTTTTGTTTGCTTCAGCATGAAACTTTTAGCATCTTTCGGAGGGACCATGTGAAGTCAAGTCCGTTGCTATTGACCTCGCCAACCTGATTCATCCCTACCCCAACCAAAATGAAAGACGATTTTGCATTTTGCAGCCAATAGTTTGAGGGGTTGGGTATTAAGCAACAACTGATTCTGGTATTGACCATAACAACTTGAGGTTTTGTAGAATAAAGAACTCAGAAGCCTCTTGATAGATAAAGTAATAAACTTTTATGGATCACCATCACCAAAGAACATATGCCCAGTTGGCTGCTCATCTGATGAATGAACCTATTGGCCAATGTTCATGAGGCTGAAGCTTAATGTTAGAGAGGAGCGCGCATTTTCTTGCTAGATAAATACTTAGGACATGATCTTTTCTTGAATTTGTTATTGGTTTTATGGTGAACAAAATTTGCTTGTTGTAGAATGCTATATGCATAAATAGACCTTGACTTTCCAATATCCATCTTAGCCAGCTTGTTAGTTTCTTTTCTGTTTCAGAAAATTATGTTACGACGTTGAGGGAGATGATTAGATATTCATGTGTACATCATATGTAAAGTTAAATAACAAGATGTGCTAAACAAGATGCCTTCTCGTTGTAACCTAGGTAAAACTGTATTGCTTATTGCAGAGACAAGTCTTTTGTGGTTTAGCAATGTTACCAAATATCTTTGGCAGTTAACAGTTTGACATCCGCACATCAATATGTTTTGATATCACCTTCTTCCTTGGCGTTTTTACAGAAGATACTACATCTGATTTGTTTTCCAATCTAAATTGATCATCCAAAAAGTTGGCGGTAGTCCACGATGGCTGATATCAGTCCTAGTACATCAACAGATGCCGATACGGAAGATAAGAACAGGGTAAGCCAATTACTTCTCGAATCCATCTCTAGTCTCTAATTTGTAATTATATGTTTTGAGCTATGACCATTCTTGACTTCAGTTAGCACAAGTAGGCTTGTTGACTGGTTTTGACTTCATAAGTTCAATCTTGGTTTTCCTTTAAAAGCAGAAAAGAGTACAATTTTTTCTTTTTTTAGTTTATGGCAGACCTACTTCCATAGTCTCTTGAACGAGGAGAGGGACAGGAGCATTGTTCTGAGTGATTTGGAACTCTTCGGGAGTCGTTGTGACTTTGGGTATTGTAGGCGGATTAGAGTTGATGAAGTTGAGGGGGCTATGCTTAAGATGAGTAGGGTCAAAACGACCGGCCGAATGAAATCCAGTGGAGTTTTGGAAGAGTGCGGGCAAGGCAGGCTTGAAGTGGCTCACTAGGTTATTTAATGTCATTTTTAGAACGAAGAAGATGCCCAAAGAGTGGAGGTGGAGCACGATGATTCCTGTATACAAGAACAAGGGTGATATCCAAAATTGCAATAACTATCGGGGTATCAAGCTGCTTAGCCATACTATGAAAGTATGGGAGAGTGATAGAGCTAAGGGTGAGGAAGAGGGTGTCTATTTCCGAGAACTAGTTTGGGTTTATGCCGGGGCGTTCGACTACAGAAGCCATACACCTTGTTAGGAGATTGATGGAGCAGTATATGGAGAGAAAGAGGACTTGCATATGGTGTTCTTCGACTTAGAAAAGGCGTACGATAAAGTTCCGAGGGAGATTTTGTGGAGATGTTTGCCTATGTTAGGCTGATTAAGGACATGTATGATGGAGTAAAAACCCGAGTGAGAACGGTGAGTGGGAACGCGGACCATTTTCTAGTTATGATGGTGTTGCATCAGGGGTCGACATTCAACCCTTTTTTGTTTGCTCTGGTGATGGACGTACTGACACGCCACATCCAAGGGGAGGTGCCGTGGTGCATACTATTTGCAGATGATATTGTATTGATTGACGAGACGCGAGCCGGTGTGAATGCGCAACTAGAGATATGGAGGCAGACCCTGGAATCTAAAGGTTTTAAGTTGAGCAGGACCAAGGCAGAATACTTAGAGTGTAAGTTCAGCGGCGAGACTCAAGAGGGAGAAGGGGAGTTGAGGCTGGACTCGCAGGTCATCCCTAGGAGAGGGAGTTTTAAGTACCTTGGGTCTATTATTCAGGGGGATGGGGAGATTGATGAAGACGTCACACACCGTATTGGGGTGGGATGGATGAAATAAAGA
The DNA here is from genome assembly GCA_005239505.1 of Nicotiana paniculata. Lineage (NCBI taxonomy): Eukaryota > Viridiplantae > Streptophyta > Magnoliopsida > Solanales > Solanaceae > Nicotiana > Nicotiana paniculata. The sequence continues at coordinate 27,153 of MDKI01040104.1, read as the reverse complement.
TTCGTTCCTAGTGTTTTATATGACAAGAAGGTGCCACCGAAACTTAAGGGTAAGTTCTACAGAGTGGTGGTCAGACCAACGTTGTTGTATGGAGCTGAGTGTTGGCCAGTCAAGATCGCTCATGTGCAGAAGATGAAGATAGCAGAGATGAGGATGTTGAGATGGATGTGCGCGCTCACCAGGTTAGATAGGATCAGAAATGAGGTTATTCGCGACAAGGTGGGTGTGGCTCCTATTGAGGGCAAGATGCGGGAAGCGCGGCTTAGGTGATTTGGTCATCTGAGGAGGAGGAGCACAGACGCTCTAGCTAGGAGGTGTGAAAGGTTGACATTGGAGGGCCTACAGAGAGGTAGAGGTAGGCCAAAGAAAAGGTGGGGAAAGGTGATTAGGAAAGACATGACACGCTGACCGAAGACATGACCCTTGATAGGAAGGTATGGAAGTCGAGGATTAGGGTAGTAGAGTAGGTAGTCTAGAGTGTTCATAACAGTAGTATTACGCACAGTCTCGCTTTCTGTGGGCAGTAGGTTTTTATGACTAACCGTGTTTTTTTTCATTGTGAATTACCTTATTACCTTGTTATTTTTATTTTGTTTTTATATGTTTTTTTGGTATTGTCCCTTGTCTATATTTTCATTAATGTGGTGCTTATGTTTTCCTGAGCTGAGGGTCTATTGGAAACAGTCTCTCTATCCTCACAAAATAGAGGTAAGGTCTGCGTACGCACTACCCTCCCCAGACCCCACGGTGTGGGATAAGACTGGGTTTGTTGTTGTTGTAAAAATAAACATGTTTGTGCCTTTAACATATTAACCCATGAACTTTCCTGAATTTGGGCTACAGTTTATCCTGTAAAACAATCTGTACTACAAATTCTTGATGAAACTGAAATTCAATCACTGCTGGTGCAGTTCCTAAATTCTCAACAACTGGGTGCGGTAGCTTCTGATGGAAGTGACAGGACAAGAGATCAGAAGGTATCCTATATTTATTGTCACATTTAGACTGATAGAATATGAGTGGAAAAACAAAAGTTTATATGATGTTAAACTCTTGTTATGCAGACACTTCGTAGACTTGCCCAAAATCGTGAAGCGGCTCGGAAAAGTCGTCTAAGGAAAAAGGTAAGTTCTCTTGCTATAGCACTATTTTCTGTTCATTTGATATATACTGTATTCGTTGTGCCTGAGATTAACTTTGGAATTGTAATTAATGGCCTTTTGGTTTGTCGTCGTTCAAAACCTGCCTTAGTAGGTCCTCTCATTTAAGTTTTAGCTGGTGCATCTGAAAGTTTAATGTCATAATACTAGTCAAAATGGAAAAAGAAGGTTCAATGCCACAATTTATTAGCTCAGAATCTAGTGTACCCTGAATAAATGAAGGATTTGTGCATTCAGTAGAAGATTGGTGATAGTAAGTGGGCGTTTGGAAATAAGAATTGTAAAATTCCAAAAAAAAGTGAAAAAATTTTTTCAAGTGAAAATGGTATTTGAAAATTAGAGTTGTGTTTGGACATGAATATTATTTTGGGTTGTTTTTTGAAATTTTATGAGTGGTTTGAGTGAATATTTTGAAAAATAGCTCTTTGGAGTTTTTCAAATTTTCGAAAAATTTCAAAATTTATCTTAAAGTGAAAATTGGAAATTTTATGGCCAAACATTGATTTCGAAACAACAAAAACAACAATATACCCAGTAAAATTCCACTAGTGGGGTCTGGGGAGAGTAGAGTGTACGCAGACCTTACCCCTACCCCGAAAAGGGTAGAGACGCTGTTTCCCGGAGACCAAACATTCATTTCGAAAAAAATAAAAAAATTTCGAAAAAAAGTGAATTTTTTTTATGTCCAAACGGGCTCTAAGTGGGCTTACATGTACCTCTTTCTCACCAAACAAACAAAAACAAAAAAAACAAAAGAGAGCTTATGTGTACCCATGAGGTCCTTATTTGTATAGAAGGTTGAGTTTCTTTTGCGAAGAACCAAATTTTGGTGTAGGTTCTCTACCTTTTGGTATGTGGCTCGTATATAGGGTTTCCCCCATCTTTAAAAAATTTATTTACCTTGATAAAAAAGTGGGCTGATGCGCATATGTTCCATTTTTAGGAAAAATCATAAAGAAAAATAGCACACTTTATTCTTTCAAGTATTGATGTAGGAGCTTAGAGTTATTCTTATCGTGGAGATAAGAAGGAAAATGAATTATAATGCTGAAGGTTTCTGAACGAAATGTGGTATTGAGTTTTCACGGCGAAGAACAAAATTGGTATCTTCTACATAACCTTGAGATCTTAGTGGACCCCATTCTTGAACATGACTGGAAACCTAGGGGGATGTTAGTGAAGTTTAGTGCGTGTTAATGAATAGATGCCCATCTATTAGTTTATTTTTGGAACATTGGAGTAGACTACTTCTTGAGAACTTATAGTTTGAGATTTATTGTTTAAGTGAAGAGTAACATTATTTCTTGGTTTAGAGATCCTCTGAGCATTAGAAAAACATTGTTGAACTATGTTAACACTCTAAGGGGTTGTTTGGTTTAAAGACACGTTATGTTGGGATTAGTTATACTGATATTATTTCTTATTGACTGTTTGGTATGTTGTGTTAATCCTGGGATTGTTAATTTTATTGCTTTATCCTGGGATTACTATTCCACCCTCTGGCAGGTATAAGTTATCCCGATACTATTTTTAATCTTGGGATAACTTATCCTAGGATTAGCAACCAAACAATGAATAAGGCGATACTAAATTTTTATCCTAGGATTATTTTCTCTTATCCATCAAATCAAACGACCCCTAAGAGAATAGGTATTTTCCTTTATCTATGCTTGTGAGATGGGTGTCTGTACTACATACACGCGGATTGTAATGTCAAAATAGATCTAGTATCAAATATAGTAATTCCTTATTTTGTGGCTTTTTGGTCTAGGCATATGTTCAACAGTTAGAGAGCAGCCGGATGAAGCTGACACAACTAGAGCAGGAACTTCAACGAGCTCGACAACAGGTTTGTTCAGCATTTCTTGTGTCCTCATCTATTTTTCTCTTTTAACACTTACAGCTAGCACCTCCATAGTTGTTAGCTCGTAAGGATGATCAGCTTTTTTGAGACATTTTTTTTCTTTCCCCCAAGGGCATATTTATTTCAGGTTCAGGAGATCAATCACAGTCGATGAGCGGAAATGGTATGCTCATCTTCCGCACTCAGATTTCTCTTATTAAAAGTTATGAACTTCTCATTTTTATGTTGGATAATCCAGTATGACTGGTTTATCAAAAGAATAAACAAAGTTATCTACCACTGTCCCTCGGGGATTTCTCGGTTATTAAAAAAATACAAAGAAATATAGTATGGCTGACTAATGAGGGGTATAACTATCTGTTATAATCAAGTAAAAGTAGATTAGTGATAGAATTGGTGTGTGGAACCTGAACTAATCCTCTAGTCTATATTGATGTATGGATATCCTTCTGATGATTATAATGCCCTCTGAGTAGTTTATTGCTGACTTCGAGTTGGTTTCACATAAACTTAATGTAGTCAATAGTAAGTGTCTCTGTGACTCAGAGTCTCAGACAAGTAAATACACGATTAAATGAATTTTGTTCAATTACAGAAATTATCATATATTCCCTAGTTGATATGATTTATTCTAACTTTTCCGATGTACTAGCTTTTATGGATATAAAGGTATTTCATCTACCAGTTTGATATCTTAATGTCATATTTCTCAGTCTTGTGTATTAGTCCGTCTGTGAAAAGTAAAAGCGTTAAAAGTGGGTAATCAAACAGCATTTTTGGTTTTTCTTCTCTTTCCTTTTTGCTTTGGGTTGAGGGATGGGGAGATTGTAGTGAAATGCTGTATTTGAAGATTTTGAAGTGAGTGTCCACATTATTTTAACTACACAGAACCAAGGACAAAATTTGTCTGGAGGTGAAAATTAACCCCACGAAAAATGGGTTTCCAGTTGTTGTCAATATGGCTAAATATTTGGATAAAAGCTTTAGAAAAGGAACTACTACTTTCTGTACTTGGTGTATTTTTTTGTGGCATTCAATTAGAAATGTAATCTATAGACAAGTATTATTTCTTCTACATACTTTCAAATTTCATTAGTGGCTTTCTTTATTGGAATTATTGGACTATGTTGCTATATTCATCCATATGTTTCATCATGCCAAGGAAATGATTTCCTGCGTTTTAGGCATTGGACGTGTTACACGTATTTAATTAAAAAGGAAAATGGAAGTACTATAGCTTGTGAAGAGTGAAGAAGAATCTAACTAGAGTAGTGAAGAAAGTTGAGTATGGAGGTTATTGCATTCTTTTCCTTTTCCTTGTCTGGATAAGTCAAATGCGTCTCAATAATTACTTACCAAGATAGCATGGTACGAATGCACACATAGGGCGTGTGCTTAAAACATTCATCCGTCCAGATAGCCCATTTCTCTATACAAAAAGGAATTCTCTCCTTGCACCAGAAGTATAAGCAAAACAAGAACCTCTGTAATCTTCATATCATTCTCAGTATAATAGAATAATCTCCTATTTCTTCCTATCCAAATAATCCAAAAAAGGTACAACAGTGTAGTTCTTCAAGCTGCATTCCAGCTATACATTACTTCCTCGACTGTTCTAGTGAACACATATGAGATGCTAGAGAAGGAGCACACAAGGTCCCATAGCTGTGATGTGTCCTCTCTTAGCCTCTTGCATAGGCAGCACCACCCCGTGACAATTTACCGCCTCTTTGGTTATCCGCTGTTATTAAGGAGGAGCATTAACCATGAAGGCAGCTTTTAGATAGTCATTGACAATTATTCTCCTACTCCCATTCATCTGCTATTTGGTCGTCTTTATTCCTTTAGATAACATGGAATTCCCTTGAATTCAGAATATTTGATTTTGTAAAAACTAGTTTGAATGTAGAACTCCATGAAAGTAAGTAAAGCTAACTTACGGTCCTTCTAGGAGCTTTGGCATTTGATGTAGAATATGCCCGGTGGTTGGAAGAGCAGAACCGACGAATTAATGAGTTAAGGGGAGCTGTAAATTCGCATGCTGGTGATGGTGAACTTCGCATAATTGTTGACGGTATCTTGGCACACTATGATGACATATTCAGGATAAAAGGGGATGCTGCAAAGTCTGACGTTTTTCACATATTGTCGGGCATGTGGAAAACTCCAGCAGAGAGATGCTTCTTGTGGCTTGGTGGATTCCGTTCGTCTGAACTCCTCAAGGTGAGAGCCTTTTACTTCCCACAAGTGATTGTGCAGCTTGGTGAATAGCTTTCCCCCCCTCCCTTTGGCTAAAACAAGAACTGAAAAAGAAAAGCTCTTAAATTTGTGAATGGTGGTTGGACATGTGAGATGATGATGCCTGTGCTTGAATGAAACAGGATGCATTTGGAAATTTTGTGATGGGGATTGTAGTTGTTCATAGCCTGGAAAGAGTTCTGAAATTTTGAGGCTTAAATTTCAAGAATTAAACCCAATGTCTCAGCAACCCATAAAGGGATCTAAGCACGTGTAGCTTGATAGAAGTCAGTTTTTCTAGTAAAAGAAGTTTCCTTTTCTGTATTTCACACATTCAACATGAACTGTAGAGGTCAAATATAAATTTCTGACCTAAGTTATTGCGTCATGTTGATGAACCTGTGTTTACTTCTCTAACTGGAAGTTCTCAGTAAGGATGCTCCTTCTGGGGGGCACAGCTCTGGTTCCAGTATGCTCCACACCTCCGCCTCCTATTTGTTGTCCCTATGATGGTGGTTCTTGTGCAGAGCATGAACAGTTCAATTATCTCTGAGCTCCCTACAGTCTCGCTTTTGTTATAACTCTCCCTCCACCCTTACCTTCTTCCATTCTGGTTCTTATGATTAGGTTTAGTCATCCAAAATCTTTGCATGTTACCCTCCTCCTCCACCTGCTTACTTTTCTGCGTGCAGCCCATTTGCATGACCTCAGTGTATTTCTCTAGCTGGAAGTTCTTGGTGAAGATTCTTTTGTGGGATGCACTGTTCTTATTTCGTCATGCTTGCAACTCCATTTGTTGTGTTTACATTGCTGTGCTTGTTAGTGAAATAAAGGTCTTGCTTTAGTCAAACCTCTCCCTCAACCCGTGTCGTCCAGTTCCGAAAAATTCCTACAGTCTAATACACAGTGGACATTTCCTTTCTATTTTTCTTTTCAAGGGGTAAAGATGACGTGAAGATATTATTGACTTAGTGTTTCTGCTAGTTCTTGAATTTCTTGCCATTTGGTTGCAGCTCCTCATTAACCAGTTGGAGCCTTTAACCGAACAACAATTATTGGCAATCAACAACTTGCAACAGTCATCCCAACAGGCTGAAGATGCTTTATCCCAAGGAATGGAGGCACTGCAGCAGTCTTTGGCTGAGACTCTGGCGGGGTCCCTTGGACCTTCAAGTTCCTCGGGGAATGTTGCCAATTATATGGGTCAAATGGCCATGGCGATGGGGAAGCTCGGAACTCTCGAGGGCTTCATACGACAGGTGCTTAATCCTTCATATTCTGTGTCTATACCTTTGAAATAATATGCTTGATTGTGTGAAGAGCTTCTTAACAGCCTAAGATTCATCATTGACGTGTCAAACATTTGCATCTTTCTGTTGCCTAGCCTTTTCCGAGTTGCCTCCTTGAAAGAAAAATGAAAGAAGCAAAGAAAGAAGGGAAAGGGGAGGTTAATATATTCCAAGCCCCTTTGTTAGATCCTTTTTAGTCGTTTGCAACTTCCAGAGAATGGATTAATGCCACAAGCAGCAGAGAATCGTCTAACGTCTCTCATCATAAACACCTCCTTGTACCACTATTACTCAGCTTACTATTGCCTTGAGTTAATAAAGTAAAAGTCTATGTCCTAGTTTGTGCTAAGACCTTATTTGTAAGTTGCTTACTCCTTGTTATTTTAGGAGTTGTAGATACTCCTGGTGTGAAGTAGTTGGACGAATCTGAGTGGCAAAGATCTGTGATGAGTCGTTATTAATTGAAGGTTTTAAGATCTATCCAGGGGAATGTTCTCTCTTCTTAATTTGTGTCTTTCTCTCAAAAGTGGAGGAGAGGAGAAGGGGGTTTATTGATCTCCCCGCTCATTGCTCAAAGGGTGGCTGTAGTATAGTGATGATAATTTACATAAATTTGCTTCAGAACATATGGCGAACGTCTACCTGCATTTTGTACATGTTTGAAGCTTTTCTTTGCATGCATAGGCTAATCCATGAAATGTCTCCTCAGGCTGATAACCTTCGGCAACAGACATTGCAGCAAATGCATCGTATATTGACAACTCGCCAATCAGCTCGTGCTCTCCTTGCGATCAGTGATTATTTCTCTCGTCTTCGAGCACTGAGCTCTCTCTGGCTTGCTCGTCCCCGGGAATAACAACTGCTTTCTTCTAATACTCTGCTATGAAAGATTCTTGGTAACATTTGTAAATGAGAAACCTTCTTCTGGGAGAGCTACGAGCTTTAACGGATATAATTATTAGATTTTCAGGCACCAGTTCTGTCCTTGTTTATTTCTTGTAATGGTATTTGTAACACTGTTTCATTTTTAACTTTGATAGACATAAGGTGATCAATGAATTGTTGTATTTTAGCTTGTCTAATTGTTCCAGTTAGGTTAATGAAAAGGACCCTGGCTGACTTCCCCTTCAATTTTTGCATTATTATTTAGCTGTTTTATTTTCTTTTGTCATTGTATCCTTGCCTATCGATTGAGGTGTAGTATTTGTTCTAGTAGTATTTTTCTCACTCCATCTATCTTTTCTTGCTTTAGAAAGGTTGGTTTCCTTTTCCTTTTATTAATGTATCTTTTCTTGTTGAGAAATCTAATAAAAATGCGAGAAAGAAACATTAATATCCCCTTTGTATGGGATCTAAAAGAAAACTTTCAATAGGAACATAAAAAAAATAGTTACTACTCCATAGAAGATGAAATTTTTGTTCTCAAATTTTTTGACAACTCATACAATATGACCGTATTTTAATGAAAAACGATAACAATACACAATAGCAAGTACTTCTGCAAAAGAATAAAAGACCTTTCTTTCTATTTGCCTAAGCTTTGGTAGACGGAATTAGAACAAAGTTTCCCGATATCTTTGCTGAGTGAAGTAGCAGGTACCCGTTGAGGTAGGGGTAAGTTGACCCGAACTCACCGTCATACAAAAGCCAACTAACAATACAAAATAGTATGATGATGCCGCTCTTAAAACTGCAAATGGAAGTGTGAAAATAGAGAAAACCTAATAATGTGATGAATCAAGGCTGTTGTTGAGCATCCATGTAACCAGCATCAACAAGAACCTTCTCCCTTTTAGCTAACTCAACATCCTCATCCACCATCATCTTCACTAATTGCTCGAACCCGACTCTGGGCTTCCAACCCAAAACCTTTCTCGCCTTGCTCGAATCTCCCTTTAGATTATCCACTTCTGTGGGCCTAAAGTACCTCTTATCAATCACCACATGATCCTTCCAATTCAATCCTACGTATCCGAACGCCACCTCCAAGAACTCTTCCACCGTATGCGACTCCTCCGTCGCCACCACGTAGTCGTCCGGCTTCTCTTGCTGCAGCATCATCCACATTGCTTCCACATAGTCCCCGGCAAAACCCCAGTCCCTGGATGCCTGCAAAGTGCACAAATTGCTGCTTTTAGAACTGCTACTTATAGCATAGCTGAACTTTACAAAAAGTTTAAAATTTAGCCGTGTCTTCAAATTTTCAGACATTCGGGATTGAAGTAAGGGTCTGGCAATTAGAACCGACTGAATTTTAAATAGCTTTTAGAAACTAAATTTGTTTTAAGCAGTGCCATTTCCAAGTAGCAATAGCTCCCGTTAGCCACTTCTTTGACAATCACTGTCCTGGAGTTTGCCAGAGATTCACTCGTATAATACTCCACGATAATGACTACTATTTTTTATTACAGGAGCTGAAAAGTTAATTTATTTTTTTTTTTGAATTTTTGCTCATTTCTACCTGCAAATTACCCAGGAACAGCTTGCTCTGTAGCCCGATTTTGATCCGACCTACAGCCCGAGTGATCTTCCGGGTCACGAAGTTCTCGCCCCTCCTAGGAGATTCATGATTGAAAAGAATTCCATTACAGGCAAAGATCCCATAAGCTTCACGGTAATTAACTGTGTACCAATGCGCAGCACACTTGGACACGGCGTAAGGCGATCTAGGATGAAACGGCGTAGTTTCGGACTGCGGCGGCGGAGTAGATCCGAACATTTCAGATGAACCGGCTTGATAATACCTTATGTGGGACCTACCAGTAGCGGAAATGTGAGAACGGACAGCTTCGAGAAGACGGAGAGCACCGGTGGCGACGACGTCGGCGGTGTAATCGGGGATCTCGAAAGAGACGGCGACGTGAGATTGTGCGGCGAGGTTGTAGACTTCGTCGGGGAGAATCGTATCGAGCCAACGCCGGAGTGATGACGCGTCGGTGACGTCAGCGTAGTGAAGCTTCATACGAGCCTTGTGAACGTTGTGTGGATCGATGTAGATGTGATTCACGCGTTGCGTGTTGAAATTGGAGGATCGGCGAATTAGACCGTGAACTTCGTAGCCTTTGTCAAGGAGGAATTCGGTAAGGTACGAGCCGTCTTGACCGGTAATGCCGGTGATCAGAGCTACTTTCCGGCGATCTCCATTCGAATCCGCCGCATCGGCCGGGATAGATTCAGATCTGTGGGATGCCATTTTTGTGTGATTCTGTATGGGGTTTGCGCTTTTTCTCTGAGGAGAGAAAAATAAGTTTGTTTAAATCGGGAAAGATCAACTAAATAGTGCAACTTGAAGGACAATAACAAAAAGATAGGGGTATTTGGATAAATTTGGTTTAATTTAACTAGATTTTAAATTTTATGCACGATAAAGAACAGTTGAGGTGGATGTGTGGGCATACCCCTATTGGATAAGATTAAGAATGAAATTATTCGGAAAAAAAGTGAGAGTGACCTCTGTGGAGGATAAGATGCGGGCCGCGAAGTTGAGATGGTTCGAGCGTTAAGAGGAGAAGTATAAAAGTCCCAGTTAGGAGGTACGGGCGGTTAGCCTCGATGGTTAGCAAGAGGGGTAGAGGTAGGCCTATGAAATCTTGGGGAGAGATTATTAGGCGGGATATGGCACAGCTGGAGCTGACTGAGGACATGACCCTAAACAGGAGGGTGTGGAGGTCAAAGATTAGGGTAGAAGGTTTGTAGGTAGTCGAACGTTTCTCTTTATCTTACTCAGTTCGCTAGCATTAGAGTTAGTATGATATTGTTTATCCATAGATGGTTATTACTACCTAGAGTTTGACTGCATTCTTGGATTCAAACTTATTCCATCTTGATGTTATTTCAATCGTTCTATAGCCGAGGGTCTATCGGAAACAACCTTTCTATCATTTCAGAGGTAGGGGTAAGGTTGCATACAATACCCTTCCCAAACTCCATTGGTGGGAAACTACTAGATTTGTTGTTGTTGATCAAGAACAGTTCAAATACATTAAGCTCTCTTTATGCAAGGTCCGAGGAAGAGTATATTGAGTCATAATTTTTACTGTTGCACCAAGGCTCCTCTTCACAAGTAAATCTCTATAATACAATAGTACAGTAATTAATAGTAATTTAATAAAACAATAATTAAATAAAAGATTCAATGACAAAATCTCCTATTAACTTAATTTATTTAAGAAATTCTCTAAAAGGGGTTATTATTAAAAAAAAATCCCCACCAAAGATCTAAGGAAAATAAGAAAGAATTAAAAATAATACAAGTATACTGTTATAAAACAATAAAAGAAGAAGAAGAATATTGTAGAGAAAAATATAGAGGGAAAATTCTTATTGATTTGGGATGAATTACAATGGAATAGAACCCCTCTATTTATAAGAAAAGAGTGACTTAGCCACCAAGTAAAATCCTTAAGATCTCTCTAAAATATAGATATTCATCTTAAATAGAATTCTATTTATAACACTCCCCTTAAATGTCTATTCAACAAATAATGTGCCTCGTTTAAACCTTAACTAAAATAAAACCCAATGGAAAAAAAATTATAGAAAAGGAAAAAGAGTACATATGTTTAGAAATACGCCTTTTGGTTACCTCGTTAAAAACCTTGCAAGGAAAATTCAGTGGGACAAAATCTTACAAGAGAAAAAGAGTGCAACGCGTATTAACTCCCACCGATGAGAACATAAATTCATATCCTTGAGCCTTCGCATTCCAATCTTGTGCACCAGCTTCTTGAAGGTTGACATCAACAGAGATTTGATGAATAAATCATCCATATTAACTTCAATGAATATGTTGCACCTTGAAAATCCTCGCTATCACATTATCATGCTTATAGAGAATTGATAATTCATTCCACGTAACCTTTTCTCAAATGTTTATCATCTTATACCTTCATGTTAGAAAAACTAACTTGCTTCCTCAACTTTGGGAACTCATCTTTGTGTGTTATGATGTTAATTAAAATATACACCGTACATCAATAATAACAAAATGGAATTATTTGGTTCCTGACCCTGAGTCACTTGTGAGGAGGGAATGTAATATACTTTCGTATATAACGTATATCAAACTGATATAGATAACTTTGTTATCATAAGTAATAGTTTAGCTATTAAGTGGATGTGATCAATAAATCGTTTTGCTAAACCCAGAGGCGGACCCATGTGTATGGGTGAGGAGTCACCGGACCCCGTAAACTTTGGATGAAATCCTGTATATATATACGTATATACCTTGAAAATGGTTAATTTAACGCAGTTGGCACCCTGAACGCTAAAAGCCTTTGGGGGGCACTGATTGAACAGAATAATGTGCCCCCATTGCGTAAAAATTCTGGGTCCGCCTCTAGCTAAACCAGTTGTGATGTAACCAACTTATCAAGATGAACAGTCTTGAATAGAAAATTAAAAATTATGCTCTAAATTAAATGAGCAAGTTACCTTGCAAACACCAGGTTGCGGGTTAATAATAATCGCATATGTAACTATCTCATCGATGCATCTTATGTGGTATACACGATAGGTGTATATTCACCTTTGATAAATTCCAGAATTCAAGGGATTCAATCCCAATTTTAGTTGGTATAATAATCGCGAGAACAAACAAAATAAGAGAATTCGTAAAGAACTTTCTTGTTCTTTAATATTTATCCATGTGGATTCTCTTTTATTTTTGCACATCATACTTAAATTAATATGGCTAAACTAATTATGCCAACTGGATAAATTATCAATATTGATAAACTTTAGGATTACACCATGACGTGTGCAATTATGAATAAACTCCAAGTTTATTATGATATAGATTTTTATATCAATAAACTTCTACTTTATTATGGCGTTCTTTTGTTTGTGTAGTACAAACTGGAGAGTAAAGCGGGTACCTTTTCATATACATATTACCTTGCTACAAATTGTAGTGATAGAAGATATTAAATCTTTCTTTTATTTATAGTCTCGGTATAAATCGCTTTCGCGAATACTTTAGAAACTAAATAAGTTTCTTTGGGACTTATTATAACACAATACCTTATTGATAATCAATTTTATTTCTCTAAAATAGTATAATTGGCTTTTCCAGAGCTCTCAATTAATTTTGTACTATCACATATTCATCAACATCCATATGGTGAATATCTCTTTCAAAGAGAAAGTTATACGATGATGGTCATGGTCAATATCATCATAGGCAAGATATGTTACTTCTATTACTTTTGCCCTGTAATCACATTGCCATAATATTTTGGCATAATCACAATAAGTACGTGATTAATGATCATTCATGCCATAATAATGAAATTATTTTCTTATTTCATCTCAAATCTCCTTTTAGAGGTGAGTGTGGTATATTCACTACCACTAGCACGTTCATATTCTTCCAAGAACGAATATCATCTATTTGTGCTTTACAAAATCTCATGTCAGACAAATATTACTTTCAAAGAGTGAAAGATTATTTTGAGAATTCTTATTATTCTCATTATCACAATGATGACGATTATAATTTCGTATATTGTCACATCCACATCCATTGATACCTTCACGGTAATAATTTTATCTTCTTTCAGATTTATCACATATTGCTCTCACATTCTCTTAAGGAAAATGAGAATGAAGCAAATTCAATGGGACGGGTTTCCATTTCTTTGCCCACAATCACACATGAATTTGATCATGACAAGACATAGAAATTTTACCACTTCGGGAGGTTATAATTTCTTGCAAACTCTATTAGAGTTATAATCAAAGTTTATCGTCTTTGCTTGTACTTAAAATCAAATTATAGAATTTTGAAGAATTTAAAAGAGAAAAATAAAGTAAAATACTTACCTTAAATACAGAATTTAATCATCAAGGAAGTTCATAGAACAATTGACAATCATTATGGTCAATCCCAAAGCTTCTACTCAACTGGTTAGAGTCTTGTGCTGATAACGTGTTATAAAACAATAAAAGAAGAAGCAGAGTATTGCAGAGAAAAATATAGAGGGAGAATTCTTATTGATTTGGGATGAATTACAATGGAATAGGCCCCTCTATTTATAGAGAAAGAGTGACTTAACCACCAAGTAAAATCTCTAAGGTCTCTCTAAAATATAGACATGCGCCTTAAATAGAATTCTATTTATAACATATACCCTCTTTTACTTTTCATTTGACATCCAAAAAGAGAATGATTTAATACTTTTCCTCTATTTTTATAAATAACCAAATTAATCTATGCAATTCCATTGCTCCTTATTCTTTTCCTTTTGGTCTAATATATACCTTTTAATTTTTAGCTGTAGTTTCTTAAGGCAATGGATATGATTGAATAGTTAGAATATGTGGCAAATTAATTCAAACTCCAAAAAAATTAGAGGCTTATATAAACACCGAGACAAACACATAATTAATCTCTTCCCAAAAATATTTCCACCATTTTCTCTCTTCTTTTCCTATCCAAAATTCTGCTCCAAAATGGCGAAACAAAGGGAGGTTTGTCTCTTATTTTGTTTTTTCCTTTTCTTTTGAAGATTGTTTAATGGAATATGATAGAGAAAGTTGCTATTTTAGATGAAAACGATGACGAAGATAGAGTAGTTATTTCTCAGGATCCATTAAAGTTTTCTCTATTCTTCTTTTTTCTTTATATTTCTTTATTGCTTTTGTTTCTCCTCTTCTGTCCTCTCTTTATGCCTATATGGCCTTCACCATTTCCTAAGGAATAACAATAATAATATTAAAAAAGGCACATGACGCACTAAACTCTTGCGGGGAAAGGTGGACGGTCAAATGATAACAACTTTACCAGTTACGCCAACACTCGCTTTCATTAATATTAAAATATGATTTTAAGGAAATTAAGATCATCATCATTAATGTTAAATATTAATTTATATGGCTCTTAGCGTGAATTTAATTGTTAGAGGATAGAGATACCCTTGTGATTCTCCTGTAAACTAAAATATTTCAGTTCTTTTCTTTAATTAATAACATGATACATCTATATTATATTAAAATGAGGGTAGTGAAGCATGTGGTTAAGCCAAATAGCAAGCTAAAAAGAAGTCACTTGACAATTTTAATACAACATTAAAAATTTGAATTATAAATGAAAACATAATTAATCAAAGTAGTTTAATAAATCTTATACTTAATCTAAATAGATCTTAGAAAAATCTAATCTATATATCTACATTTAAATTTATATTTATGAGTATATTTTTAGCTATATCTATATTTATATCTATATTGATCCACTCATAATTTTTTTTTCTATATTAGCTAGAAATATGGAGGTTAAAATTAATTAAAATTATAATAGAAAAAAAATAAAAAATATAGAAAGACGTAGATTGATAACCTATGACTATTTCTACTTTTGAGTAAGTTAAAATAAAATTAAAGTTTACTTAAGATATTAACGATTTATCGAGTTTAAAAATTAAATAAATTCAAGCAGCAAAATAAGATCTTACATAAAGTATATAAATTACTTATAAAGTAAGAAAAACTTAAATAATCAGTAAAAAATATTTTAATAACAAGAATAATAATATCATATTAATATTGATAAATTGGGCAAACGAATATTTTATATGTAAATATTACTACAACATTCAGATATAGTGTGTTCAAACAATTAAAAAAATATTTTTTTGATTAATATTTGAATTGAGTGCAGTTAGTTTAAGTTTGAAAGCATAACATAATTTTTTGAAAATGCAGTCAAATTTAGAAAATAGAATAATAAAACTTATTTGAATTTGAGAAAGTTTTTCATTTTTTATCTATACTATATTAGAATGAGTGTGGTAGAAATAGATATTAAATTCAAACAGGCTAATAAAAATTCACATGACAATGTAGTAATATTAGATATTGAATAATATAATATCAAAAATAAAGAATAAATAGAGAAAAAATAAAAGTTCAGTTTTTTTATTATAGAGAAAAAGGGTAAAATTTATTTAAATTTGAGATGAGAATTTTTTTTATATTATGATGAGAAAAGTCATAATATGGATACGTCCACATAACTCAAGTCTAATAGATAAAATCAAAATTGAATAATAGAAATAGCGATAATGTGAGGATATTTATAAATCATAAGTTTAGAAAATAAAATAAATTAAATATACAATACCTAAAATATTATTAAAATTTAAATAATTTAAAATTTTCGAGCAATATTTTTAAAACAAAATAAATATTTATTTTATGATTAGAAAATTATATATTTATCTATATTATATTAAAGAAAAGTAGTTTATACTGATATTACAAAAAGTTATAAGTTAATGAAAAGCCACGTAAAATGTAATAAGACTACATTAGATTAAAAAATTAGCAAAATATGAAAATTAAAAAATAAAATTTATATCTTAAAGCTAAAAAAAAGAAATTTTACTGCATCTAAATCAAAAATAATTATAAGAGAACTCAATACATTTGGAATATATCATCAAATAACTTATGTATTAATATTTTAGCCTAATTCAAGTTTATAATTTAAAATAAAATATGATATTATTTTGGTTATAGGTAAAAAATCAATGTAAAAACTAATTCAAATTTATAGTAGGGAAGAGAATGTATAAAAAATAGGGATAGTGTGAGGATACTTATACATTAAATAAATTAAAATAAATAAATTAAATTTAAAAATATTATAATAAATATAAATGATTAAAAAATGTCGAATAAAAGGATACAAGCATAAAAATATACCAAATTTCAAGAATAAAAAATTTATATTTATTAAAGACTATTAAAAGAATAATAAGCAAGACATTAATTTAATTATTAAGCTTATAAAATATTATATGATAGTACAATAATATTAAATAATAAATAATACAATAACTATGAGAAAAAAATAAAAGAAAAAAGAATTTGCGTAAGAAATAATGTGATTAATAAAACATATTTAACTTTTAGATTAAAAACAAAGTGATAGCAAGAAGTTTGTTAAAATAATATGATCTAATGTGCTCAAACAATACAACATGATATGTTTAATATTCTTTAATATTGACAGCGAAACGAAGTGCAAGTACTAAAATCAAGGGTTTAGGTTGCTGCAACTATAAAAAATAATAGGTTGTGCACTACGAGATTTGAATAATAATTTCATATCCTACTTCATAATTAATATCTAATGTTATAAGTTTATATTTTAAGGTTATTTGCACATGATTCAAACACCCTACATCACAATTTAACATGATTTACGTCCGCGCATCGCGCGGGTATTAATACTAATTTATTCTTAATGTAGATATATTAGTCATAAAACCCTTTTAGTATTGTCTTATTACTTGTGAAATAAAGCTGCATACGTTACAAGAATTGAAAAATAACTATCATCTCTTTATTCGCTCAATTGTAAGTTTTCCTATTTAGTTTAAAAGTAAAATTGTGAAAAATCATAATATTACTTCTCAAAGGCGAAAGCACATCTTTTCTTTTTCCAAAGTTAAAGTATTTGGCGAAGCTTTTAAAAGAAAAAAAGAAGTGCTACTGAGTAGAAGCAGAAACACTTTCGGAAAAGAAGAAAAGAGTAGCTTCTCTCCAAAAACATTTTTTTTAGAAAAATACACTAAAAGCACTTCTGAGAAAAAGTATTTCTCGAAATAAGATGATTTTGAAGCTTGGCCAAACAGGCTATTAATTATCCAACGCTTTTGTATATCATCTCATATCGTAGATATCGGGTAATGCTGTAGTATCATTGTTTCACTATTAAACAGTTTTATCTTTTCTATGAGATTAAGTTGGGTTGTTGTTGTTGTTGTACAGAAAAATGGATCGCCGTCTGTACCTCAGTTTGGAGCTTGGGATCATAAAACTGGGGACAATCTTAATTTTTCCATGGTATTTTCCCAAGCTCGTGAAAACAAGAAGCAGAATAGACATAATCTAGCACAGCACAACCTGGGAAATGAGCAAGAGATTCTTGCCAAGCTCCAAGAAGTTTCACCCAGAGTAAGAAATATTTTTTTTGTAACATCAAAAAATTTCATTTATATATGCACAGATATCTTCATTTCATGCATTGTAAGTCTCAAGAGACATACCTTCCTTTAGTAGTAGAATGGGAACTTCTCTTTGGTAGTGCAACAATATGAATACTGCTCCTTATTTTGTTAAGAATGCGGATACTAGTCCTAGTTTGACCCCAAAATTTAACTCATGAGGTGAGGATTGGCGATAAATTTAAGAGGAACCATCACCTTATCAAGATCGTTTATCGACCTCCTTATGCAAGTTATTCTAGCATACAATATATATAACAATTAATTCACAGATAACCTTTCATATGTATTGCAGAGAGGAGGTAGTAACTCACAATGTCATTGTCTAACTAATTGTTTTTCTGAATCTGTAGAAAGATAGCTTGACGCCAGTGCCTCAATTTGGAGAAAGGAATCAAAAGACTGAGGGAAATCCAGATTATTCCAAGGTATCCCCCAAAGCTCATGCCAACAAGAAGCCGCATAGACATGAACTAACACGCCGAAGCCTGGGAAATGAGAAAGAACTTGGCAAACATCAAGAGGTTTCATCCATGGTAAGAAATACTACTTCATCTAATGCATTACATAACTATCAAAACATTCCTCTAACAATATTGTCGGGAGTTCCTTTAACATTTTATGTCTTCTAGGAATGGATAACTGATCATAGTCTTATTGTTAAATTTGTAGAAACGTCCAATGTCTGTGCCTCAATTTGGAGTGTGGGATCAAAAGAGTGGGGGTAGTCCTGATTATGCGAAGGTGTCCCCTCAAGCTCGTGCCGACAAGAAGCAACATAAACATGCTTTAGCACGCCGCAAGTTGGGAAATGAGCAGGAGCTTCGCAAGCACAATGAGGCTTCACCTAGGGTAAGAAATACTTGTTTCTTATGAGACTCGAGACACACTTCCTTTTAGTTATGTTTAACTGTGTGACCATCTCATCCAAATATTTAAGCTACTAGAGAGGAACCACTTCTATTTACTTAGTTATGTCTTCAACAAGTCATACAATAGAAGCTTGTCCATGGCATGCCAAAAGAACATAATTACCACCCCCTATTCTGCATATGTGAATCAACAATTTTATACCACAAGTAGTATGGCTTTTACTTAGGTGAGCGAATGGATAGATCGTTTTTTTTTTCGCCACCTAAGGGGGTTCAACAGTGTTCTTACTTACCTCCCAAAAACACCCAACCAACCAGTTGGATGTGAAGCTGCTTTACCAGTACAAGTTGACAGCATCTTCTGGCAGTAAGGACGTGCTTCCTAGGAAATTAACTAGGAAAATGAGAAAGAGAGAGTAATGCTTCTGCTTGGCACCATTTCAAGTACCTTAACTATTTTTTTTAGGTTAGGTCCATGAGAATAATAGGTCAGGTCAGCTGTCTCAGACCATCGAGACTTTGTAAATCCATTTTCCCCAGTTAGGCTAGAAGTATTTGTTGGTTGGAGAGGAAGAGAAAAGTAGAAAGGTTATAGAACTGTTTGTTGCAAACCATTTACCAGAAACAGCCTCTCTACCTTCACAAGGTAGGGGTAAGGTCTGTGTACATACTACCCTCCCAAGACCGCATTTGTGGGAATGCACTGGGTATGTTGTTGTTGTTGTTGCTACTTGTCCATTTTACTACATCAATTATGCTATTGGTGATTTGAGATAAGCCGTTGTCACCAGCAGTATTATCAAAGGCGAAAAACGCAGAAAAGCTCTAAGATTTGTTGGGACTTTAAGCGCAAATAAAGCGTGGGCTTTAAGGAAGAAAGGCGCAAATAGCGTAAAACTATAAATATGCATGTGTAGTTCAAGACTAATATCTATAAGCATGAATACCAAATATATGGACAAAAAAAATTGAAGAGAATTTACGATAAAGTAAATAATTAAATATCAATTGTTTAATGTCGCCTCTTCAGGATTACGTTTATTTGCAAAGAAAAACATGTCTTAGCGCCTTGATGACAACACCGAAGCGCCCTTTTAGCGACGCGGAGCGCTCTACGTGTTTTGAGCCTCGCTTTAGGGCTTAAGTGTGCTTTAAGTGCGCCTTTGATAACACTGATCACCAATCACTAGGAGAGAACTATTCATAGTCATGTCCAGTCTGTATAGAATGAAATGGGTGAGTTTGTGCGGACAAGGGGAAATGTGACCAATACATCCAGGATAAGAACAGATTTTAAGAAAAGATTAAAAAAAAAAAGGCAGCCTGGTGCACTAAACTCCCGCTATGCGCGGAGTCCGAGGAAGGGCCCGACCACAGCAGATAAGAAAAGATACAAAAACTGCATATATTTATACCAATACTGAATGAATCTGAGAAAGATTCAATGAAGAGATCAGAATTTAAATTGCGTCTGTCACGAGTTTTAATTCAATATCTCTGGTAATCCTAATCAAGTTACATTTCCTTCTTCCATTAATTTTATAAAAAAGAAAAAGAATAAGTAAGGTATGATTGGTGAATGGCAAATTTTCTGTTGCAATATCTATAGAGTACAATTTTGTTGTAGCGACAACATGTCTATTATCTGGTCAATAAGTTAACTTCACTTTTTACCTCTACGCTCATCATGTTTTCTGTTAGTTAATGTGCATTGACCATGAGAATATAAATTACTAGAAATACCATTCATCATAATTTATGATATATTTAATGATTCAGAACTTATAATATATCAAGTCTTCCCCAGAGTGGGTAACTCTAGTGTCATCGTGTCGCTGATAGTTTTTTTTTTTCCTTCTCTTTCTGAATTTTCAGAAAAATAGTCCTGTGGCCATGCCTCAACATGGAGCACAGGATCAAAAGACACGGGACAATCCTAATTATCCCATAGTGTTCTCCCAAGCTCATGCGAAAAAGAAGCAGCATAAACCCCACAGCCTGGGAAATGAACAAGAGCTTGGCAAGCGCCAGGACGTCTCACCGATGGTAAGGAAAATTTTGTTTCCTAAACTCACGAAAGTTCATTTACATATGCAGATACATAATACTTTGGAGAAAACTTTCCTTTAATCATATAATACAGACTTTTCTTTGGTTTGGTAAAAGCATGATAAAATCCACAAGATGAATATCATAAAAATGTGAATATTAACATGAATGTTCTACCATACATAGAAGATAAAGTGAGATAACATCACCTGGATAGTTTGGTGATATCCTGCGTAGACCCTCTATGTGTGCTGGAACACAGGACAATATGATGTTGGCTTACCTCTAAATTTGGCATAGACCTCAATATGCATTGGTATGTTGTTACGGATATATGATCATTGAAAGTGATAAAAGAAGATGAGCTATACCTAAAATCACATGACTAGAAGTTATCTCAAAGATCTACAATATCTTGGATCAGTGCATTATATAGCATCCCTCATTAAAATAGTTATTCCCCTCCCTTCCTATTTTTACAGTTTTACAAGTGATGGACACATATAGAAACTGTTATTTGTATTTGACGTGTTCTCTTCTGTTTCAAATGTCATTGGTATGGATGTAAGAAAAAGGAAATCGAACCATACCTAAGATTAAACTATTCGGGTATTCAGTGGCGAAACCAGGAGTTTTATTTTGGGTGTTCAAATTTGAATGAAGTAAAAAAAAATCCTCAAGGGTGTTCAATATATGTTATATACTAGTAAAATCTAATATTTTACCTATATATATTGTGTAATTTTTCGACGAAGGATGGTCAACTCAGTTGACCACCCTGGCTATGTAGCTTCGCCCCTGCCGGTATTCCTCAAGTAGCAACACTTCATTTACTTTCCTACATCCTTGCATTAAACTGAAATTGCGGTAGTCAATGTGGATTGTAGAATCCAATAGAATGCATATAGCCCACTAAGAATGAAAAATTGTTTGGACAGTAACACCAGCCACTGCCAGAAACAACAAGTGATCATTACTGCACCTAGAAGTCTTACTTCATATGTGAATTATAACCTTTACAGTAATCTATCCCTCAAATTGTTTATTTAGCTAATGAGTAATGTGTTCATTATGTCCACACTTTTAATCATGCACTGCAAAGTTGTATTTGTCATGAATTCCACAATGATCATCCATAAAATACTATGAGCTATGTAAACGGAAAATACTCACAAGCTCTTAATAACTTATCAGATGGTTTTCTAAATCTGTAGAAAACTGGTTGGTTGTCTGTACCTCAATTTGGAGAGTGGGATCAAAAGACTCCGAGCGAGACCAATTATTCTGTGGTGTTCTCTCAAGCGCGCGCCAACAGGAAGCATCACAAAAGTGATTTAACTCATCGTAGCTATGATTTTGAGCAGGAGCTTCTTTGCAGGGAACGAGAGCAAGCTGCTAGGGTAAGACATCCTAAGCTCAAAAAAAATTGTGTTACACGCTAAACACATCGTCAATACTATGCATTATAAGATTCTCAAGACAGAATTTCCTCAGGTAACTGAACATACGTGCATATTGGGGTTTGTTCAGATCCATATTTGTACTTGCTTTACGCCCTAGGATCAAAACATGCCAAACATTATATACCAACATAGCTTCCATATACATTGTAGTTATGCAAGTTGCAACCATACCTCTAATCATTTTGGACATGTCCTTTGTGCAGAGGAAAAAGAACAAGTTCCTGACCTATCTTAGTTGCTGTCTTCCTGTATGATGCTGTGGTTTTTTAGGGTGAGCAAGCAGCCTCCTTTTTAACAGTCTTGACCTGACTATTTCTCTCGTGTGTTCTTAAAAGTAAGCATGAGAGAGTTTTATCAATTTTTCAGTAGGGTATATGTATGCATCCAAGCTTCTTGCTTGGAGTAAAACTCAAGTAAATATAGCAGTGTTACAATAAATAGCTATGTGATTCTTGGTATCTGTTTATTTCCTGCATAATGAGGTAAAATCTTAATCTCCATTCAGTAATCCAGCTATACACTATTGTACAATATCCTTTATGGAATAAACATCGATTTGACTAAATAACATTATGTGCCCAATGGCCTAGCTACAACTGCAGGAGCGCAAATGTCCTTATTGTTGTTCTGTATTTACAAGTGAATAGAAACAAATTTCTTTTCCTGAAAATGAGAACTGCTTTTTCCAAATCAAGTTATTGACCGCTTTACTGGTGCTCTCAAGGAAGAGAGGTACTTTGCATCTGCCTTGTCTATCCCATCAAAGAGATAACTAAATGGTGGCATTTCAATGTATTTGCCAGCACCAGGAACAACTTTCAGCTCATCATTTTCCCAAACAATCCTTCCTCCTGCAATTGTAACTTCAACCTTTCCCTGCATAAGGATTAAAGAAGGAAAAAGAAGAAAGCATAGATTTAACAAATCGAAACGTAAAGCAGTTGCTATGTTTGAGAAGCAGTAAAAAGAAGGGGGCTGCGGGAATTGGGTGACTTGAGGGCAAGGCTAATGTTGGTTAGAAAAAAAAACAGAACTTTGGCGGATGGTTAAATTATAGAAAATATACTGCGCAGGAAAACATAGTGTTCCCTCTCCTGGCAATAGAGATTTTCTTTATGGAATTGAACAATTACACCTTTCACATGAAGTGATTATCAATGAAAGAGCCAGCATGAGAGCATAGATTCCCGAAAAATGTAATAATCGAGACTGTGAGTGCTTCTATGTAAATAAAGGACATTTCAGCAAATCATAATATGAAGAATGGAAAACTGGGTCTGAAAAAGTTAAAATGAAGGTCTGATGTAGTAGTACTTTCTTACTTTTATTAAGTAAATTCACTAGAACATCAAACAATAGAATCACTGCATTCGACAAAGTTCTGCAACATACTTTTGGCAAGAAAATTATATGCTACATCAAACTCAATAATTTGTGAATGCTTACCTTGCCTCGCCAACCCTCGTAGACATTGGTATCTATCCTATAATGGTGTGACTTGGAACTAATCTTGAAGCTCGAATTTGGATTTAATATGATTATATCTGCATCGGACCCAACAAGTATTGCTCCCTTCCTTGGATAGATATTGAAAATCCGAGCACTAAAACACAAGATCAGGTATTTCCAGTTAAGCTTCTGTTATAAGACAGTTGAATTTATACAAGCATAAGCATTAGGTTGGTGGATGGAGATTCAGATTGAAGTAAATATCAGAAGATCTACAAAACTTTTGGCCCAAGTTTACCATTCAGAGCTTGTTATGCGAACATAATCAGTGACAGATATTTGACCAGATGCCTGACAAAAAAGTCGAAAGAAAGTAAACAATATAGTTGCACATCACACAATTCATTTGAGCATCATCTCATATTGAAAACAATATATAATGCCCCAGCTTACCACCATAGTATCCCAAACCAAATGCATCCTTTCCTCCATACCTATACAGAAACGGGTTATACGGAAGAACTTAGAGATACCGTAAAAGGAAGATGAAGACAAAGCAATAGATATATGAAAGGAAAAAGGAAATTTTTCTTACCATTAACACCATTCGGTATTTTCCGGAAATCACCAATTCCTAGGGCTTTCTGAGTTGAGTTAAAGGTACAGTGATCAGTTCCAACCAACTGCATATATGAAGTCATGCTGATCAGTTGATCAGTTGAACACCCACAACTCATGTGTTGCTCATGAGTTGACGGATAGAATCATATGACGGGGAAAGCGGAATATTCAGATATGGCCTATGGCCAATAGAATCCCAAGTAGCATTCAAATTTGTGACAATAAAGCACATTTTATATCTATACAATGATCGAGGGGAAAACC
Organism: Nicotiana paniculata; assembly: GCA_005239505.1. Classification (NCBI taxonomy): domain Eukaryota; kingdom Viridiplantae; phylum Streptophyta; class Magnoliopsida; order Solanales; family Solanaceae; genus Nicotiana; species Nicotiana paniculata. The sequence continues at coordinate 2,869 of MDKI01040104.1, read as the reverse complement.
TGCAAAAGCCCCGTTGCAAGAGCTCCTTGAAGAGCTGTCCCATGACCTACTGCTCTAATTGGTGGGCTCATCACATACCTGAACCAGTAAAAATGTTCACGCACATTTTATGCCATATGAAGGGAGAAAAAGAAAGGGGAAAAAGAAACTATAAACCACAGAGGAGAAAATGATTTTTACCTAGCTGCAAAATGGAAGTCAGGGTCCCAAAGTACTGAATCATTAAGAACTAAACCTGAAACTACTGGCTCCCCGACAACTCTCTGACCTGAAATGAGATGGTAAATGTAATCTGTTGAGTTGTCCCACATCGGAGGGATTTGAGGTCCTTGGTCTCCTTATATGGTCTTGGGCAATCCTCACCTCATAAGCTAGCTTTTGGTGTTGAGTTAGGCCCAAGGTCCATTTATCATGGTATCAGAGCCAGGCCCATCCCAATTATTGTTACCAATGTTGGCCCCCCATTTATGTTGTCCACGCTCCAGTTTGCAGGCCTGGGCGGGAGGGGGGTGTTGAGTTGTCCCACATCGGAGGGATTTGAGGTCCTTGGTCTCCTTATATGGTCTTGGGCAATCCTCACTTCATAAGCTAGCTTTTGGGGTTGAGTTAGGCCCAAAGTCCATTTATCATAATCTAGAGACATAAGTCAAGTGGCATGAAACTGGCATCTGAAGCATAGTTTTTGATAAATAACATTGACATGGAAGCAAAAGAGGATCAAATCTACAAGCATGCAAATAAGCATGTGTTTCAAAATGCAAACAGATGACTTAGAGGAAAAAACACTACATGTATAAGTAAAGTTTTAATTACAAGCTCCCAGTGAAGATCGGTAACTTCAAAGTTGAGGAAACAATTTCATTACTGCTAGAGACCAGAAAAGGACCAAACAGAGGAGCTCTATGCTCAATTAGGAAAGACTGAACAAAATTTTTAACTCCAGTCTGGGTTTGCATGACTGATTTGATGAGGCTGAAACCAAGAACTTGAATATTACTACATACTAGTATTTCTTAGACGGGAAAAGGAATCAAGGCACATTCGCCATAAAGTAGGCACTACGAAACCACTCATTCAAATTGTCATAAAAAACAATATTCAAACAGTTTATGCCAAACCTGACTTCCGAGCTCTGGCAATTTCTTCCATCGCGTCAATGCTCATGACATGAACAACATACAGTGGAGTGTTCACAAAGCCAGCCAAGCGAATAGCTCGAGCAGTAGCCTCTCCCTCCAGCTGCAATTATTGATGACATTGCAAGGAACACCATTAGGAAAAGTTATACAAAGAATGAAATAGCCTTGTCAAATGGAAGCACAAACATTCATAGTCAGAGTGAGGACATTGTTGGCTAGAACAACAACAAACCTAGTGTAATCCTACAAGTGGGGTCTGGAAAGAACAGAAATACGACAAATAAGAACAAACTTGAAACCATGATTATCCATGACTTACAACTATAGTTACCAAGCTTTGTTGTGTCCAAAAAACTTCCCCATTATCTGACTAATGGTCACGTCTATCCTATGCCGTCAACATATGCAGAAGACCCAAACATGTTTATTACTTATTCATATGTAATCCAATTATATTTCAACACATATATCTTTCATTGAATTAACCCAGATATTCAGTTTAACCCGCTAATAGGAATAAAACAAGTACTTACATCTCTTCATCTCAATCACCTATAATTCATCTAGAAAGCAAGTTTTGTCATGTCGAACAATACACTCACATTTGTTTCTACGCAGCACAATTCTCATCCTGCTCTTAATTAATAAATTTCACGAAAGATAATCGGCAGAATAGTAATGCCGCACTTTCACATTAGACAGTAAAAAAGAATAAGATTCAAAGATATTATTTGGTGAGATTGACCAACAACAAGCTATTTCAATGATGAATACTTTTTTCTTTTGAGACACAGTTGGCGAACTGTTAAAACATTTTCTACCAAAAGAGAAACAGCACAAATATTTAAGAAAGAGAAAGGGAGAATTCCAGAGGAACCTTAACCACATAAAGCTTAAAGTGAAAATACTTCACTTCACTATCTATGTCAAGTTGTCGCAGATAGAATCTATATATTGCAAGGTTGATCAGCATGCCTTAATATCTTGTCTCAAAATGTTATGCCTAGTAATATACATTCCTTGCTAGAAAGTGAAAATTATTTCCAACGCTGCGATGTACTAGACATTATTCTCTGCTCTTATTTTACTAGTTATTACAATGAGACAGAATAAAAATCCTGCAGCACAAATGTCTACCAAATAATTGGTTCTTTCTTGAACTTTGTTAGTTTATAGTAGCCAAATAGGAGTAAATAACCTTAACCTTAATCCTATATGTATTAGGAGTAGGACATGTATTATCTATATATAGGGCTCATTGTATCATTGTATAAAGAATATATAACATATTATTTTCTCCCGTGCTTTCTCACATGGTATCAGAGCTATCGTGAGAGATTTATCGCTGTGCATCAATTCCAGCGACTCTGGGAAGAGAAATCAATCAACCGAAAGTCTTTTTCCGGCAAACACAGTTCTGCCGCAGTAAAAAAGCCACTTTTTATCAGTGTTGTGCAAAAACCAACACCACCACTAAGTAGATCGGCCTCCGGCGACCAACCCTATAAAAAATCTCCGCCGGAAACTCCTTCACGCGCTCCCACGTGCCACAACGGTCATTTTTCCGGCGAACGCGTGAATCCCACGCGCCGGCGCGTGCGAGCTTTTCCGGCCATTTTTTGGCCAAGCTTCTTGAGGACAGCCTACTCGCCCATCTTTTCCCAGCATATTAGTACTATTTCCGACAGATTCCGACGACTTTGAAATTTTCCGGCAAGCTACAGTGCTTT
>ML309186.1:0-12676 GCA_005239505.1 Nicotiana paniculata | reverse complement strand
AAAGTGGACAAGCTAAAGTGAACGGAGAGAGTAGTTTAAAACCCATTAACTTAAAACAGTTAGAATTCTGAACCCATAAGTTTGAAATTCTTGGCCCGCCTCTAATTGTACCACATCGCATCCAATTTAATGGGTTCAAAATTTATTATTTGTATATATTTAGTGATATTTTTGGGCAAAAATACAGAGTAAGAGCAAAAGCTATGAGTTCAATTACTTCCACACAAGATATGTCTTTAGTGGGATGGATATGATCCCTCTTTTCTTAATTAAAGTCTTGGGTTCGAGCCTTGATAGTAAGCTCGCTCTTTTTAAGGGTCTTACGCCGTGCGAATCTGGATTAATGGGATACTCACTGCGAGCATCAAATACCAGAAAAGAAATAAAAAAAAATGTTTTTTGATCATGGATTTGTGCTTACCCTAGAAAATTAGCTAGGTAGTAAAATTTACAGAAAACTGGGAGCCAAACTTCATTTCTTTGCTGTAGTGCACTGCTGTCAACTGTGAAGTTTGTGCTGCCTATTAAATGCAACCTAGGATACCTATGGAAGCACTTGTACTCATGTGAACACTAGCTTTCTCTTAATGCATATTAAAGTGTTATTAAATGTTTAAAGGTACCTCGGCCAATAAATAAGATTATTCTAGTTGCATTTCCTTATGTCCCAATCTTCTTTTTGCTTTCATTTGGCCTTAGCTAATGTTCCAGTAGTTCGATGATTAGTGAATCTTGGGCACTGTCTAAAGATCAAGATCACATGATCTAATTAATTTACTCATTCCTAATTGGTCATTTCAGATATTCCAAAAATACAACTGATTCAGTTTCGCAAATATATAATGCATGGCTCTATAATGGAGGATTTGAGTTTCCCCGATTTATTTTAAATTTTTGTTGATATATTAAGCTTGATTGCCATTAAAGAAATTACTTATAGGGGGCAATTTATTTTTCATTTTAGAACTTAATGTTTTATACTTCAATACCACACAAGAGGGGTGATCTGTGTGGTGTCTAATTTTTCACGTGATATTATAGAAGGACCTGGTTCTTCTATGTGTTCCTTATACTATTATTGCGGAATAATGAATGCAGAAATTAAAGAACACAAGAATTTTTATGTGGAAAACACTCAGCTCAAAAGGTGAAAAAACCACGACCTACTATCCAATAAGATTTTCTCCAAACACTTCACTACAACTCTAAGCCAACAAAAAAGTTTACAAACTCGTGCGAACCTAAAGATTAACTCTAACCCTTATAGCAACCAGCCACGGGCTGTTGTGTATGCTTCAAGTTAACTATAAGTTGAACAACTCGAGTTTACAACCTCTTGCAAACCTAAGCATTAACTCTAACCCTTATAGCAACACGCCACAGGTTGTTGCGTCAACGTCAAGTTAACTCTAACTTGAATAATACAAATCAGGTACCTAGTACAATTTGCTTCTAAGAAAGCTGAAAGGTACAACTCAAAATGCCGACTACACTTTGAATTAGAAATAAAGAAAGACACATAAAACTCTTTATGGAGCCGGTCCTTCAATCTAGCTCGTGCAGCTTCAGGATCGCACTCTTAAAACTCTTAAGAATTACTCTCAAAATGTCTTGCTATTTTGCTCTCAATTCTTGCTTAACTTCAGTATGTGTGCTTCACCTGTAAAAGATAACAACACCGATATTTATAGAGTTAGTAAATAAAGATTAACTTGAGTTCTAATGCTTTACTCATCCTTGGTGGAAGACTTCTAGTCAACTTCAACTTCTAACTTTTCTATTATCTTGGATGGAGTTCTCTTCAAGTAAGGAATCCTGCTCCTTATCAAATATGCAACTTCGTTCAAGGATTATAAAAAATAACCACTTATACTTATCCATTTCACGTGCATGCATTTTTCTTGATTTTGTCTGTCACTTGTGTACACTGTCCATGGACCTGGTTCACGCATGTATTCCTTTGTCAGTCATCAAAACCAAAACCGCCTAGGTCAACAAATTCCCTTTTTGATGATGACAATCTCAGTGCTTTTTATGAGCATGGAACATGTTTCAGCTCAGTTCAACATCAACATAATGGTAGAACACTTTTCACTTAAAGTCACAAATCATCAAAGTCCAGGTTCATTAGGTTATAAAAATCACAGTCCAAAGCAAAAGCACACCTTATCTTCCCCCTTTTGGCATAATTGAAAAGTTGCATAATTAAGTTAAGTAACTAGATTTTAGTAGATATTACTCATGGCCACTGGGGTTACTTCAAATGCAATCATGGATTCAATTTTCTCTTTATCAATCTAAGGATATTAGCCATCTAAGAAATGTCAACAAACAATTAGAGCAAAAGCAGTGAATTTCATTTATTGATAAGATCCTACCACAAAGCATAAGAAGAAATAAAAACATAGAACCATAAGCAAAAAATAGAGAAATTTCACTTGGGTCACTCGTTACAACTGGGCTAGGAAGGATTTAGGACTGTGAAGGACCATGTTCTTAGTTCTCCTCTTGAAGCAGTTTAAAAATATCTTAAAGAATACCACCATTCTTCTCCTCTTACTTTGCAAACTCACACTTGAGATAGTCTCTCTCAGCCTCTACTTCAGCCAACCTAGTCTTCAATCGTTCAATCTCAACATCCTTAACCATTTTCTTCCACTATTTGAGCTTTTTTGCTCTTTTTGGTAAACGTGGTTGTTTTAGCCACAACTGAACCCTCTGCCACAACCTTTGTTTCTTGATAAATCTTTCTCTTTGTGGTGTACTAGTTATGGTTACTTCCACATATTTATCTTCATCCTCATGAACCAGGTTCATCTCCTCAATCTGGACTACTCTACTCGGCTTACCAGTTTTTTTTTCGAAATGACTTTCTTGGCACTCTCAGCTAAGGCCTTTTACTTTGGCCTTACTCTACTTCTTCATCTTTTGATTACAACTATCTGACACTTTTGCAGCAGATTGGGACTCTTGTCTATTTTAGCAAGAGAAGGAATTGGTTCATGAAATCGTTTCCTTAACCTAACCAGCCCATCTGCTGCACATCTATCACTAGAACATCACATATCTCCTATGATTCTATCCTCATACTTTCATTCATAGTCTCCTCATTATCACTAATCTCTTCACTCTATACCACCATTGCATATGTCTCATCATGTAATCCATAACCAATAGTTAAATCAAATCCAGCCACTTGTTCTTCCACCCTTCCCCTCGCATCAGCCTCAACACCCTCGCTCTCCTTTTATTTTTACCTTACATTTTTTACCACCAATTTCAACATTCCCTTTTCAATACCAGCCACACACCCAACCAGAACAAACCCATTCTCAAGATTTTCTGCAATTTCAGAACCAAACTCAGAGGTGAGAAACTTAGAGAATTCTATGGTTCTTTTGCTTGAATGGCTTGTAGCATCTCACTCAATTTCTTAGTTTGTTCTCTACTGACCACTGTGTTGCATGCAATCATTTCGATATGTTTTTTCTTGGGGGTTTGGGTGGTAGAAAATGTGGGTGAAGGTTCTTTGGATGGTGAGGAAGGGTTTACAGAGTTTTTGGGATTCTCATGGGTGTTTACCATTTGATCAGTTCAAAAACTTGAGAGAAATAGAGAGACTTTTGAGGTTTTAGAGATTTTGATCTTTCAAAAAAAAATTGAGATAAGAGGGTATGTTCAGATCAATTTAAAGATGAAAAGGTTGAGTGTGTAACAACAACTTTTTGGAGGTTAGAAGTCTTTTCATCTTGGGAGTTTCAGTTCGAGGAGGCATCAGGCTCTTCCCTAAACATTTTGGCAATTATTATGCATAGGACTCTTGTTGAAACTAGTTCATTTGTAGCTAATTGGTTCAAAAGTAGGTTGGGATAAAGTTGGAATCTTTTCATTTCATGATCTATATGAAGTTATTTAAAATTATGAGGAGTGTAGAATACATACCTTATAAGCTCGATGAACCAGGTTCTTCACTGAAAATTCTCTTGTGTAAAACTAATTTTTTTTTCAAGAAAATAAGGATAATATCATTAAATATCAGTGGGACATTTTAGCACATGGAACAAGAGTACTAATATAAGTATGAGACTGAGAAATATCTAATCTAATTATTTACAAAATTCACAAATTATCTAACCAATCATTGAGTTAGAACTGGTTCCTCTTAGGTGATCTTAATCATCCATGATTCTAACCTATTCCTTTCACATTGATCTCTACTTAGAGCTTTTGTGAAGATGTCATCTATTTGCTTGTCAGTAGCACAAAATTCCATAGTGATCAAACCCTTTTCATAGTTGTCCCTTAAAAAGTGATGCCTAACATCTATGTGCTTAGTTCTCTTGTGATGAACCGGATTCTTGGTCATACTAATTGCACTAGTGTTATCACAAAGTATGGGAATACAACCAACATCAATTCTAAAGTTCATTAATTGTTGTTTGATCCACAACAATTGAGCACAACATGAGGTGACACCAACATACTCCGCTTCAGCAGTAGATAAGGCCAAATAATTTTGCTTTTTGGTGGCCCAAGACACAAGACATCAACCAAGAAATTGTGTCATACCTGAGGTGCTTTTTCTATCCACAAGAAAACCTGTATAATCAGCATCAACATATCCCACTAAGTTGAAATTACTACCTTTTGGATACCATAGACAAAGGTTAGTGGTGCCTTTTAGGTATCTCAAGATCCACTTAACAACAATCAAGTGAGACTTCTTTGGATTTGCTTGGAATCTAGCAGAAAGGCCTACACTGAAAATAATATCAAGTCTACTAGTAGTGAGATATAACAAAGAGCCAATCATTACCCTATACATATTTTGATGAACAGATGAACCAGGTTCATCCATATCCAATTTCGTGGATGTTGCAATAGAAGTGTCAATTTCTTTGGATGTTCCTTCCTGGTTTTATTAATGAGGAATAGGTTCATGGACAGGTTCCCTCGAGGTTTGAGGATAAGTTCTTCTCTATTCAGTTCCCCCTGTCATGGTGCCCTTGGTGGAAGGACTTGTTCCATCACATGTTCCTTCCTGTGATGTAGCTTCAGGCTGGACTGTGGCTTCATTATTTGAGTTTCTTGTTAGTCCAGTCTCTTAATCATCTTATTTCTACCTCTCAGAAAGAATGTAAGTTTCAAAAAACAACATGCACACTTTCTTCTACACACATAGTTCTTTTGTTATATATCTTATAAACTTTACTATGTGAAGAATATCCCAAGAATACTCCCTCATCACTTCTGGGATCAAACTTACCTAAGGAGTCTTTACCATTATTGTGCACAAAGCACTTGCATCCAAATGCCCTAAGATGAGATATGTTTTATTTTCTCCCTTTAAGCAACTTGTAGGGAGTCTTATCTACAAAAGTTCTAGTCATGCACCTATTTATGATGTAGCATGCACTGTTTACAGTTTCTGCCCAAAAGCTATGAGGCAAATTACTAGAAAGAAGAATAGTCCTTGCCATATTTCAAGTGTTCTATTATTTCTTTCAACTACTCTATTTTGCTGCGGAGTCGTAGGAGCAGAGAAATTATGATCTATGACATGTTCATCACAAAATTCAGCAAATTTAGCATTCTCAAATTTAGTGCCATGATCAGACCTAATTGATACAATTTGATTACCTAGTTGTTTCTTAGTTTTTCTAACAAAAGAAGTAAAAATGTCAAATGCTTCATCTTTAAATGTTAAAAACAATGTCCAAGTAAACCTAGAATAATCATTAACAAGCACCATCACATATTTCTTTCCACCTCTGCAAAATGTTCTCATTGGACCAGTTCCATCATCCCGGTGGTACTAACCATTTTCTTACATTTAAAAGAGGATATTACCTGCTTCCCTCTTGCACAAGCCTCACAAACTTTATCTTCCATGGACTTGATGTTAGGCAGCCCTATCACCAGGTCCTTGGAGACTAATTTGTTGAGTTGACTCAGACTGGCATGTCCAAGTCTCTTATGCCAAAAGGGGGATAATTATCCAACACACTTAAGCAAGTGAGTTCATTTTATGAAAGTTTGGACAGATCTATAACATATATGTTGTTCACTCTTTTTTCCTGCAAAACTATCTTGTTAGTGGTAAGATTTATCACAAAGCATTTTGTAGAGGTGAATGCTACCATATTACCTCTATCACAAAGTTGTGATATAAATATTAGACTGTACTTCAGTACATCTATCAAGCAGACATTCTCAATAGAGTGAGGATTAGTCTTACCTACCTTTCCAACCTCAATTATCTCACCTTTCTTCCCATTTCTAAAGGAGAAATTACCTCTTTTAAGGTCCTCAAAAGAAAGGAATTGGTTCTTGCTTCCTGTCATATGCTTAGAGAAGCCACTATCCATGTACCATATTTGGCTGCTCCCCTTCACTTGAACCTGCAAAAGGAAATCAGGGGTTAGTCTTAGGAACCCAAACTAGGCAAAAGGATGAATCATATTATTCTTAGCCCAACTTGGTAGCCTATTTTTCCCTTGAACAAATTCTTTGTTCTTTTGACTTGCCTTTTCTTTTGTAGTGACCTGTTTTACCACAGTGTGTGCAAATCTTATTCTCAGGAAGTGTGAGGTACTTGATTTTTGGATCCATTTAGGTGGAGGGTTCCCAAAGCCAAGTACAATTCTGTTGCTACTATGGTGTTCTTGTAGCCAAGAAAGTGCATCGAAGGACCTGTTCCATTTACATGTTCTATCTTACTCATGCTTAACCTTAGTCAAGTCCTCCTTCAGTGTTCTTACCAGTTCATCCCTTTTATAAAGCCCATCTTTTATCTTTCCTAGATCTTTTTCTAGTGAGAGTTGTGTGTCACTAGCTATTTATTTACCTGTTCCTAACTTCAATTTCAGATTTTTAGATCTAAGTTCTAAGACAGATGTATCAAGTGCATGAACCTGGTTTTTCAAAGCAATATTTTCGTTTCCAGTTTTACAAATATTTATTTCCAGGTTTTTGCATTTTTCTTTTAAGAAGTTACGCTCTTTCGACAACTGTTCTTTTAGAAACAATTCTGATATATTATCTTTAGTAAAGAGTTTAATTTTATCCTTAAGGTCCAGAAACTTATCTCATATTCTTCATCAGGTTCATCTTCAGATTCTCGAATTGCTATGAGAGCTCTTTCAGTATTATCATCAGTGTCCTCATCTGAACTATCTTTCCAAGTAGCAACCATTGCTTTGGATGACCTTTTGTTGTAGTTCTTCTTGTTATGAACCTGTTCCTTCTTTCAGATTTCTCCTTTTTCCACTCGACTTTTCACATAGGACAATTCTTGATCATGTGGTTCTTTTTACCACATTTAAAGCATCCATCAGTCATCTGCAAATGATCTCTTCTCCTCTCATTCCACAAAGAATAATAGTGATCATTGAATACTAGTGGCCTAGTGGTGGATTGCTATTTACAGTTTCTAAGTATTGCACTCATCTTGTTCTTCTCCTAAGGTGTAAGCCTCTTCAAGGATAACCTACTCTGATACCAATTGATGTTTTATACTTCAATACCACACAAGAGGGGGATGATTCGTGTAGTGTCCAATTTTTTACGTGCACAGATTATAGAAGGACCTGGTTCTTCTATGTGTTCCTTATACTACCGTTGCGGAATGATAAATGCAGAAATTAAAGAACACAAGGATTTTAACGTGGAAAACACCCGGCTCAAAAGGTGAAAAAATCACGACCTACTACCCAGTAGGATGTTCTCCAAACACTTCACTACAACTCCGAGCCAATAACAAAGTTTACAAACTCTTGCAAGCCTAAGGATTAACTCTAACCCTCATAGCAACTAGCCACAGGCTGTTGCGACTGCTTCAAGTTAACTCTAACTTGAACAATCCGAGTTTACAACCTCTTGCAAACCTAAGGATTAACTCTAACATGTATAGAAACACGTCACAGGTTGTTACGACTACGTCAAGTTAACTCTAACTTGAATAATACAATTTAGGTACCTAGTACAATTTGGTTCTAAGAAAGCTGAAAAGTACAACTCAAAACGCCTACTACACTTTGAACTAGAAATAAAGAAAGACACATAAAACTTTTTATGGAGTTGGTTCTTCAATTTGGTTTATGTAGCTTCAGGATCTCAATCTTAAAACTCACAGGAATTGCTCTCAAAATGCCTAGCTATTTTGCTCTCAATTCTTGCTTAACTTCAGTATGTGTGCTTCATCAGTAAAAGATAACAACACTGATATTTATAGAGTTAGTAAATAAAGATTAACTAGAGTTCTAATGCTTTACTCTTCCTTGGTGGAAGAGTTCTAGTCAACTTCAACTTTTAACTCTTCCTTTATCTTGGACAGAGTCTCTTCAAGTAAGAATCCTGCTCCTTATCAAATATGCAACCTTTTCGTTCAGGGATTATCATAAATAACCACTTATATTATCCCTTTCACGTGCATGCATTTTACTTGATTTTGTTCGTCACTTGTGTACACTGTCCATGGACCTGGTTCACGTATGTGTTCCTTTGTCAATCATCAAAATCAATATCACTCAAGTCAACAAAACTATTATCATGTTTACTTGTAGGGGCGGCTCAATGATTTTTGTGGCCTAAAGGAAAACTTCAATAGGGACTTAAGCTTCTTATTACAAGAAAAAGATATCATATATAATTTTATTTAAAGTTTATTTTTCTATCTTTTTAATATAAATTATTGCAATTTGTTTATTATTAATTTCTGTTTATTTATTTATAGTCCATTGACTAGGATCATATATATTTTCAGGAATACAACTGTTCAATTCAGTTAGAATTTTCGGATGTTCTTGAGGATCTATGTTAGATTTCTCACAAACTGCTTTTCCTTCTTCGGTTTTATTGTCGTCTAGCTCAGTTATATTGGTGATTTATTCATCCACCATTAATTCTTCCATAGTTTTGATTTATAATTTTTATTGTTTGCCAAAAATTTTTTAAGGACTCCTTTTGAAGATTATATTAATGTTTTAACCCTTATCTTTTTTGGCGTCGTAAACACCCAAACTTATTTTTTTAGTGGGTATCTTATTTTAATAAAATAATTAAAAATACAATCTATGCTTCCAGAGAAAACATATAAAAGATTTAACAAATTCTAGATACAAAATAATAAAAATATCAAACCTAGTTCACCAAATAGATAACTTGAATACTTGATACACTGTCGATGCTTCAATACTCTTGATGAAACTCCAGAAAACTTGAGAACAAACAAAAGAGTTTGATAATTGATTTTCTACTCTCTTACATTTGAGAATAGTTTATGAGATAGTGACTTAGTGAGACATGAAACCTTTGGGTCAAATGAAAAATATATGAGTAAAAGTGAATATACTTTTGAAGAGAAAGGTAATAACAGATAAAATAATGTGAGCCCATTATTAATGATGATTGTATATAAATAAGGCAAGTAGGTATGTTCACACGGGAGTGAATCCCAAAAATATTATTCAGTTACCAATTTTTCTCCTATAGTCCAGTCTTTCCTTTTTTTTTTCATGAAAATTGCACTATTTTTCTCAAATACTTAATATTCTTAAAGTAATATTAATACCTATAGAAAGTTTCGGGGCCCCATAAAAATGGGGCCAAAGCAGTGGCTGTAGCTGCTTTATCATTGGGCCGCCCCTGTTTATTTGACGCTCTTTCATTATTCAAAATTACTAACAAATATGTTTGATTACTATTATTTATGTTGTTCTTCATAAATAAAAATTGATTAGTCACATAGTCAAATCCAATACGATTAAAAATGAAAAGAAAAAAAATCACGATATGAAAAGTTTACACGTAAAAAATGAATGTTGCAGAGAGTAAAATAGAAATTGTATTTACAAAATGACCATTCAGTTACTCATGTCTGACAAAAAATACAGTTACCCTTTAGAAGCATAATCAAGAATAAGATATGTCAATATTTAATATAGATAATAACACTTAATTGATAAAATTATGTTATTATAATTTTAGAAAACTAAAACTAAACGCGCTTTATGCGTGTATTGAACGTTTATAAATAAAAAGTGTATAGAATATTCATGTAATAACAAAATATATTAATCTAACATAATAAAAATGAATTTTCAAAATTGATGAGCTACAGCCAGATAACGTTTTTGTAAACGACCAGATAATTTTGGAGTTGACCTCAATCAACATTGTTGATAAACGACCTTCAATCAATGTTTTGACGATCCCGGTAGGATCATAGGATGATTTTGAACTTATAAGCATATTTGGTTGGGGTTCCGGGTGACCCAAGACCATTTTGGTGCTTATTGGGAAAAGTTGGAAAAATGAGTTTATATGAACATTAAAATCGTTGTGTTTTGATGCTTGATTCTTAATTATAAATGTTATTTTGATGTTTTGAGCTTACAAACGAGTTCGTATGAGGTTTATGTACTAGTCTGGGCATTCGGAATGGGGCTCGGGGGTCTTGGGGAACATGTGAGTTTCAGAATGGTTTCAGACCATTCTTGCACAAGTTGCAGCAGCTAATCTTCAGTTGGTGTGCTGGGCATCTTGAACGCGGAGCTTATCTCATGTTTGTGAAGGCTTATTTGGGTTGGGATACATTTACACGTGAACACAATGGCGGGGGGATCTGGCCTTCGGGAACGCGATTTCCCATACACGAACGCGTAGGCTTTGAGCGCTTGGGAAGTTGGTGGATCTTTATTCGTCACGAAGAGATAACATGGTTGTATAGGGTAAAGTCGATTCATATTAAATGCTCGAATGATAGAGTGACACGTGGAACCGGGGGGCTGACAGAAGATGAAGCGAGTGAAAATCAAGATCGAGAACATCAGCTTCGTTGGCACCGGGTAGATCCCAAAAGTAAGATTATTAATGGGAGAAAACGAATACTTGTCACAAGATGAAATTCAATGAAGAATATTCCTCAGAATTAAATACGCAGTCGTTTCAGAGAATTTTTGCATTCATGACCTGCCGTTACATATTCATTAGTGGCCCCCATTATTGTCATTTAAGAAGGACTTGATCCTAGGACCTTGTTCCCTAGGTATGACTATAAATAATGGCTTCAAAAACAATTTTAAGACATGCAGATTATGACAAACTAAGGCTACACACAATTCTCAAGTTAAATAATACTTTATTTTCTGTCTAACGTTATTCTTATTACTGCCCTCAGAAGCCTTGCTCCCGTAACCAAGCTATCTTCTATTTATCTCGATTTCAAAGATAACTCTTGCATTTTATTTAATCCATTTATCATTTTTAGGATCAAATCGATTCTCTTGTCTATAAATCACGCTATAAATAACTGTACCATTTTACGGGTAATCAGTTTGGCGCCCACTGTGAGGCTTGAAGAGCTGCATAATTGAGTTGGTCCTTGCATCTATTACTAACGTTTTTGTTTCTTTGTTTTATTGCAAAAAATTAAAAAAATGACAGTTAATGATGTCAACATCACACGCAACGTTGAGGCACAAAAGAATCTGCCTCAACATGAGGATTCGATTAGTGACACGTGTAACTAGGACATAGCAACTCCGATTTATAGCGGGCGTTATCCACGACATGTGGGGGAGACAACTCCTGATGACGCTCAGGACAAGCACGTTGCGGAGACAATAAGTATCTTAAGGGAGAAGCAAAACGCCATCATGGACCATCTCTCAAGGTAAGACCAGGCCATGACAGAACTGAAGCATGCATTATCAGGTCCCTCCAACAATGCGAACGGAAAAGGCCTTGTTCCTCTCGACGCTCCCGTAAATCAAATAGCTGAAACATTGAATAACAACACCCCAAGGGGAGAGGTGTCACGACCCTAATTTTCCTCCTTTGGGTATCGTGAAGGCACCTAGTCTTAAGACTAGGTAAGCCTAATACTCATGGAATAGCAACAAAAATAACCAAAAAAATCAAATATTTTTCTGAAATAAAGAATTCCTTGATACAATGCATNTGCAGATCACCTATCAAGACAAAGGTACTCAAACAGAAGATAACACTCCAGATATACTCTCAATCCTTACTACACTTTCCTTGCAAGTGGACAGTATAGGAACGAGACTGCAAAAGATAGAACAGAATGAGCTATGTCAGCAGCGTGACATTAAAAACGCGGAGCTAAGTCAGCAGCATGACTTAAAACATGCCGAGCTAAAAGGTGACANCCATTTATACCAAAAATAAGAAAAGACCCATTATACATACCACCCCAAATAAACACCTACAAAGATAGCCTAAACCAAGAAAAACAAACATACAATCATATAACCAGATCATATATCGAAAATATCCACAAACTACAGACTTTTCTAAACCTAAATCAGAGATCCAAAACTACAAAAAATCCAGCAGAAGACTATATAACACAACCACTCCAAGGTTACAACCGCCTTATAGCACAACCAGGAACTAGTGCAAACCTAGTAAATACTTGTTACAATTACGGACTACTTAGTACTGTATATACATCTACAGGAGAAGAAATAGCTACAATACCAGAAATATACAAACCCTTTACTACCTATAAAAAAATTACCAAAGGAAACCTATTTTTTATAAAATTCTATACAGCACCAGCAAAAATACTCCATGATGAGATAAAACTACCAATTCAAGTTATTAAAATAGGACTTACACGAGACATGATCATACCCGAAAAGATAGAGCA
>MDKI01085670.1:0-11297 GCA_005239505.1 Nicotiana paniculata | reverse complement strand
TGAGGGAGAGATCCTCGCATTTTAATATGATTTGAGATGTTTAAATCGGGCTACGAGCCGCGGCGGAAGTTATGTAAGGACGAGGTCCGAGTGATGGAAATTCTTGTGTTTAAATTCTACCTTGTGAATTAAACTTTTACTATAGTACTGGTAGGGAGTCATGCCTGTTAGGCTTATTCAACAATTTATGTATAAAATAATGATGATAATCATAATAACAAATGAATAAATAATAATAAAAGTTATACTAATAATAAGTAAATAAATAAATTAATTAACTGTGCATAGTTTGCCAAATCCGTGTTATAATTATTGAGCTTTGACCTACGAGGTATGTGCACGCCTGTGTGGCATTAAATGAGACACCTTAATTCGGGTATATAATTATGAGGTCTTCATGAATCGCATCTCGTTATCAGTATTGTGAAGGGTAGAAAGGGGATTATTGTTACGTGAAGTTATTGGTGATCTTGTAATCGATTATGAACAACTATTAAGATCATATTGAGACGAAAGGGTGTTCCATTCAAATGGTCAGGCGAGTGTGGGTGGAACTTTCAGAAGCTCAAGATGGATTTGACTACGACGCCAATGTTGGTGACGCCCACAGGTTCAGGATTGTGCACTGTATATTGTTGTGCATCTCGTATTGGATTAGGTACAGTATTAATGCATGATGGCAAGGTGATTGCATATGCGTCTCGACAGCTGAAGGTCCATGAGAAGAATTACCATGTTCATGACTTAGAGTTGGCAACCATTGTTCATGCATGAAAAATTTGGAGGCACTATCGTTATAGCGTGTCGTGTGAGGTTTTTACTGACCATCGCAGCCTCCAATACTTATTCAAGCATAAAGGTCTAAATTTGAGGCAGCGGAGATGGTTAGAGTTACTGAAGTATTTGGATGTCACCATATTATATCACCAGGGAAAGCCAATGTGGTGGCCGATGCATTGAGTAGAAAGGCGGTGAGTATGGGCAGCCTTGCGTATATTCCAGTTGGTGAGACACCATTGGCTTCAGACATTCAGACGTTGGCTAATCAGCTTGTGAGATTGGATATTTCGCCCATCAGTATTCTAGCTTGTACAGTCGCTCAGTCTTTTCTAATTGAGTGTATCCGGGAGCGGCATGATGATGACCCGCATTTGATGGTCCTTAAGGACACACTTCGCACGATGGTGCCAAGCAGGTTAGAGTTGAAGATGATGGTGTTTTGAGGATGCAGGGTCGGTTATGTGTTCCTAATGTTGATGGCCTTCGTGAGTTGATTCTTGAGGAGGCTCACAGTTCTAAGTATTCGACTCACCCCGGTGCAACCAAAATGTACCAAGACTTGAGGTAGCATTATTGGTGGAGAAGGATGAAAAAGGACATTGTTGTGTATGTGGATCGTTGCTTAAATTGTGAGCAGGTAAAGTATGAGCATCAGAGACCCGGTGGTTTGCTTCAGCAAATAGAGATTCTTGAGTGGAAGTGAGAGCGTATCACTATGGACTTTGTTGTTGGGCTCCCACGGACTTAGAGGAAATTTGATGCGGTTTGGGTTATTGTGGATAGGCTGACTAAATCAGCACATTTCATTCCTGTGGCAAGTACTTATACTCTAGAGCGGTTGGTTGGGTTATATATTCGGGAGATAGTTCGCCTTCATGGTTTGCCCGTGTCTATCATTTCTGATCGGGGTACGCAGTTTACTTTGCACTTTTGGAGAGCAGTTGAATGGGAGTTGGGTACCCGAGTAGAGCTGAGTACAACATTTCGCTCTCAGATTGACGGACAGTCCGAGCATACCATTCAGATATTGGAGGATATGCTTCGTGCTTGTGTTATTGACTTTGGAGGTTCGTGGGATCAATTCTTATCGTTAGCAGAGTTTGCTTATAATAATAGTTATCAGTCGAGCATTCAGATGGCTCCTTATGAGGCATTATATGGTAGACGGTGTAGATCTCCAGTTGGATGGTTTGAGCCGGGAGAGGCTCGATTATTGAATACAGACTTAGTTCAGGAGGCCTTAGATAAGGTCAATATTATTTCGGAGAGACTTCGGGCAGCTCAGTCTAGGCAAAAGAGTTATGCCGATCGAAAGGTCCGTGATGTGGCATTCATGATTGGAGAGCGAGTATTGCTTCGTTTGTCGCCCATGAAGGGTGTTATGACATTTGGGAAGAAGGGTAAGTTGAGCCCTAGGTATATCGGGCCGTTTGAAATTCTTGATAAGGTGGGGGAGGTAGCTTACAGACTTGCATTGCCTCTAGGGTTATCCTCAATTCATCCGGTATTCCACGTGTCTATGCTCAGGAAATATCATGGTGACCCGTCCTGCGTATTAGATTTCAGCTCTGTCTAGTTGGACAAAGACTTGACTTATGAAGAGGAGCCGATAGCTATTTTGGACCGGCAGGTTCGCCAATTAAGATCTAAAAGTTTTCCTTCAGTTCGAGTGCAGTGGAGAGGCCAACCCGTTAAGGCAGCTACTTGGGAGTCTGAGTCAGACATGCAGAGTAGATACCCACACTTGTTCGCCCCTTCAGGTAATTTTCTATGTCCGTTCGAGGACGAACGTGTGTTTTAGAGGTGGAAATTGTGATGACCCAAGGGGTCATTTTATAAAATTAAACTCCGTTCATGCTTAATAGCCATCAAAAGACTAAAATTAAATACCTCGATTTGCATGCATAGTCCGTGCGTAAAACCGGAAAGCTTTTATATGGAAATATGAGAAATAGTGATTTTTAGAATTTAAATTTGATAAAAGTTGACTTTGGTCAACCTTTTGAGTAAAGGGACCCGAATCCGTGTTCCGACGATCCCGGGAGGTCAGCAGTAAAATATGGGACTCGGGCGTGTGCCTTAGAAATCAATTTTTGAAAGAAATTGTTTTGGTGAAATGCTTATGAATTAAAGAAAATAAATAATGCTAAAAATCAGTGATATCGGGTCCGTATTTTGGTTCCGGATCCCGGTATAACTTTGTTATGACATTTAAAGGTTAACTGTTAAATTTGGTGAAAAACGGAGTTCGTTTGATGTGATTCGGACATCTGGTTGAGAAATTATGAACTTTAAGAGTTTTTGTTGAAAACGATGAGTTTTGAGGTTTAATGCATAGATTTACATGTTATTTGCATGATTTTATCGCACGAGCAAGTCCGTATGATGTTTTAGACTTGCGTGCATGATTTGTCTACAGCCCCGAGGGCTCGGGTGAGTTTCGGATAGGCCACGGGGTGTTTTACGCTTAAAAATAACTGCTGGTTTTTCATTACTGGTGTCCAGGTATTTTGTCTTGTGCGATCGCATAGGAAAGATTGCGATCGCACATATTAAAATTTGAGGCCCCTGTTGGTTGCACTGTGCAAACGCAACATCACGAGTGCGATCGCATGGCTTCGCCCAGGCTTCACTGTGCGAACGCACCTGCAGCTCCGCGACCGCACTGAGTCAAATCAGGTCTGGGGGAGGGGAGGTCAATACACTGTGCGATCGCACCCCTCCCCATGCGAACGCACTCCCCAAATTCCCCTTACCCTGTGCAATCGCACCTCGATCGCACAGTTGCCCAGCCCAGCTATTATAAATATCTTTAAAAACCGGGCAGGACCCTTTCTTCTCCAAATTTTCGAGGTTCCAGCCCTAAAAATGAGTTTTCTTCAACAATCTTCATCCCCAATTAATAGGTAATCAATTCCAAACCTTGTTCTTTCAATTTCCTACTATTTTGCATCACTTTTAAAGCAAAAACAAAGAATTTTCATGGTAAAAATTTAGGATTTGGGTAGAATTAGGGAATTTTGTAAAAATTAAATTTTTATATCAAATTAAGGTCGGATTTCAAAACTAATAGCATATTTGGGTTCGGGGGTGAATGGGTAAACGTAATTTGGTCCGAACCCCGAGTTAGACCAAGCGGGCCCGGGGTCGGGTTTTCACTTTTTTGAGAAAACTTAGGAAAAATTATATTTTTCAATAAAGCTAGTGCTTTTAGCATTAGTTAATGATATTAAGTTAATTTTGATTAGATTCGAGCAAATTAGAGGTGAATTCAAAAGGAAAAATAATAATTGAGCAGTGAGTGGCCTGCGGAGTTGAGGTAAGTATTTGGTCTAACTTTGGATTGAGGGAATAGGACTCCCCACTTGTTTGTTATGTGAAACGCATGGGCGTGGTGTATAGGTGTGGTGACGAGTATCTATGCACCACCCAAATTGTCTGTTAAACATGACTCCCTTCTCGTTCCCCACTTATTTGATCATTATCTTAATTGTTATATCTTCATTATTGCTTCTATGACTATTTGGCCTTGTTGATCTGTTGTTAGATATTGTTGTGATTATTTGGAAAGAGTATTGGTTGTTTGAGCTGGTTTCCTTGTGATATGTATAACGGTTGAGAGGTTTGGCATTATTTTTACGAATTATATATATATATATATATATATATATATATATTTACGTTCCTTGTGGTTTCGTTTTGATAATATTGAGAAAGTTGTGGGAAATGCAGTCTAACTGTTTCGTAATTGTTGAGGTTCACGTGGTTATTGAGTTTCATTGAGTTATTTCCAATTGTTGTTGTAAGTGTGTTAAAAATGTTGGTTGTTCTCTTTAGTTTATCATAGTATATAAAGACTGAGCTGGATTGACAACATTACAGTGTTTACTTATATTCTGGTTGGTTTTATTGTGAAATGATATTGGTTAAAGCTTACGGAGCTATATGATTTTCTATTTGAAATTGTGGAAATAACACTATTGTGAAATGCTTGGTCTGAATTGTGAAATTCTTTATGAATAAATTGATATGATATGTCTGCTGGGAGCGGGTTGCACGCCGCAACAAGGAGTGATAAAGGTGGACAGGTGAGATCGGGTTGCACGCTGCAACAGGAGCAATAAGGGTGATATATTTAGGGAGGAGCAATAACGGAGGACAGGTGGGAGCGGGTTGCACGCCGCAACAAGGAGTGATAAGTGAGGACATTTATATTTTTACTGATTTTCAAAGAAAATAAAGATTTGAAAAACTAAATGTTTATTTGTACTGTTTTGTTTTTGAAAAACAAAGATTTGAAACTTTCTATTTTATATTACTATTTTCATATTTGGCACTACTTTTATTCAAAGATAAAGTTTGAAAACTTGGAAGTGGTTGAGGATTGGTTATAGTTGAGGCCTGAAAGAGGCGGTTGTGTTACTTTATTATTGTTGCAGTATTTGAATTGATGTGTTTAGATTTCCTTTCTGTTTTATAATTATTGTCTCAGATATATTTTCTTGTTCGTGTAGAATTATTTTATTGTGTTATCGTATATATATTAATATCACAGGTTTATTGTTAAAGCCCCGCCTTAGCCTCGTCACTACTTCGCCGAGGTTAGGCTCGGCACTTACTCAGTACATGGGGTCGGTTGTACTGATACTACACTCTGTGCTCTTTTGCACAGATCAGGTACTAGTCAGCAGTAGAGGATTCCAGGACGACCACCCGATTCATTTGGAGACACGAGGTACATCTGCCGGCATTCACAGATTCTGAGAGTCTTCTCCCATTTCTACATACACTGTTTTATATTAGGCAAAATACCTTAAACCACCTCTAAACTTGGCTCAGATTATTAGTATCCTCCCCGAACTATGCCAGGTCATAATTACCCCCCTCAACTTGGACTTTTGAGAGTCATTATCCCCCTAGACGCTGACGTGGCGAAAAGTGTGGGTGCACTCGCCTGCCACGTGGATTTTTCTGTATATGTGGCATTTTTTGAAAAATAAAATATATTTTTACCTTTTTAAGAATATTATGTTTTTAGATAATTTTTTTCGAATACAATTTATAATAAAACTTGGATAGAACTATATTATTTAAGCTAAATATTTTTATTTTTCCAAAAATAATAAAGTTTTAGTTAATTTTTTTTTTGAATTTGACCTGAAAATAAAGAATATACAATTGAAATAAATAGTCAAATATCTAAAAAGTTATAAAAAAAATACATACTTTGAAATTAATCATATTGGCTATAATTTTTTATATAGCTCTAAATTACGGTGCTCTAAAAATATATATTTTTTTTATAGATTTTACCTAAAGAAAGTAAAAATACATAGTTAAAATAAATAGCCATTGGATCAAAAGAAGAAATAAAAAGAGTGTACAGTTGCAGTATAAAAAATTGGCTTTTGGATGAGCCTATATCCAAATATATAAGATCATACTTTTAATATACACAAAAACCATTTTCTACAAAAAAAGAAGAAGAAGAAGAAAAGTTTACTAGATAATGAACTAACCTTTATGTACTCATCCCACTCATTATTAGATATTAGAATGGTATTAGTTGCAGGATCATAAATATTGCCAGTCTTTTTAGTTATCGGCAATCAAGCTTAATACTTTTCTCTTAGATAATCATAGTGATTCTTCATCTGCTTTTGGTTAACTTTAAAATCATGAGAAGTCTCCAGAACTAACTTAACCTTGCTCCATAAATCAGGCTTCAAACTACTTCCAAGTCTCCCGTTTAAAGATACTTCTTGAATACAAGTTTCTAAGAAAGTTTTTACAAGTTTCTTGAATCTGTCAGGTATTCGCCGCAAGAAGTAGTGAGGCAGAGAAAGAGAAAGGAAAATGGATGTTAGGGCTTTTGCCTGACATAACATTACTCAAGAAATCTTATTTTTTTAAATAATTGTGAAACTTAATAATTAAATTCTAAAATAATTCTCTCACTTATAAATATTAGTATATTGTATAATAGAAATGATAATTTACAATTAATAAAATTCTAACTAACAAATTACCATGAGTCAATATCAAATGTATAATTATTTAGAATCTAACACGTAATTATATAAACCAAAATTAATGACCCATAACTTTGGTGTAATTATCAATTTATAAGCTAATTACAACTAATACACTTACTAATTACAAATAATACACTTCTACTTAGTGTAT
Organism: Nicotiana paniculata; assembly: GCA_005239505.1. Lineage (NCBI taxonomy): Eukaryota > Viridiplantae > Streptophyta > Magnoliopsida > Solanales > Solanaceae > Nicotiana > Nicotiana paniculata. Next base: position 4,331 of record MDKI01085670.1, on the reverse strand, counting down.
TATCAATGTATAGGCTAACCAATTATTAACGTTAGTTAAGTATACCACTACTACACTTCTAGTTACTGTAACTATCAACTTATAAGATAAATAATCACTAATATTTCTTGTCGATACCATTAATACACTTATATTAACATGTAATTATTAATTAATAGGCTAATCAATAACGAACATTACTTAAGGATACTACAAATCTACTTCTACTTGGAGTAATTATCAATTTATAAGCTAAATACCAGGCTATATTATTATTTAATATAATTATTACAAGTACAATTTTACTTAGTGTAATTATCAATAATTATTATAAACTACCAAATAATGTTAAGGATATTTCTATGAAATACGCATCTTGGTATAGTGTGATTATCAATTTAGAATAACTCATCAGCCAATCCACTTATACTTGGTGTAATTATCAATTAAAAGCTAATTGTCACAAATACATTTCTATGTAATGTAATTATCACTTTATAGTATAATCGATCCTAACATTACTTAAGGATACTACTAATGCATTTCTACTTAATTAGTGTAATTATTGATACATAAGCTAATCAATCATTAATACTACTTAAGCATACCACTAATATGCATCTACTTTATGTAATTATCAATTTATAAGCTAATCACTCAGTAATGGTTCTTTAGACTATACTAATACACTTCTACTTAATTAGTATAATTATCAATGTATAAGCTAATGATCACTAGCATTACTTCAGAATACCTCTAAAATGATACCACTAATAAAACTTTACTTATTTTAATTATCAAACTAAAGATAAACAATCACAAATATTTCTCACAAATAGCATTAATACACTTCCATTTAGTGTATAATTATCAATGTATAGGCTAATTAATCACTAACGTTACTTATATAAGGATGCCACTAGTTCACTAATACTTAGTGTTGTTATCAACGTATAAGGCTAATCAATCACCAACATTACTTACAGATATATTATTAATACACTTATACTTCGTGTAATTATCAATCTACAAGTTAAATACAACTAATACACTTTTGCTTAGTATATTATCATTGTGTATGATAATCAATTGTTAACGTTACTTAAGGACACCATTAATACACTTTTACTTGCAGTAATTATCAATTTATAATATAAACCATCACTAATATTTCTTACGGAAAAAACTAATACACTTTTTCTTAGTGTGTAATTACTAATGTATCGGTTAATCAATGTAGTTAAGAATACTACAAATCTTTGTGTAATTATAAATTACTAAGCTAATTGCCACTAATATATTTTTAAGTAGTGTCACTTAGTGTAAATTTCAATAAATAGGCTAATCAATCATTAAGATAATTAAGTAAATATTTGCCGAGGGATTTACCGACAGCCTCCCTCGATATGGTGAAATAAAAAATACAAAATAATTATGAATAAGATTATATATTTAAATTACCGACGGAAGTCCATCGGGTACTATAAGAACAAAATTCAAAATATTATGTAAATGCAATAGCAATTGAGTACGTCGATAGCTATATCTTATTTTTCATTTAATTTATTTAAAAGCACCGAGGGACATCGTTTGTACCTAAAAATAATTCAAAAATATAAATTTACCAACGGAGTGCATCGCTACAACCAATTAAATTTTGACCGATCAAAGTAATCGAGAGTTGTCTGTGGTTATTTTTTTTTTTAAATAAAAATTAAAAAGTTCAAAAGTACCGAGGGACTCTGTCGGAAAGTCCCTCGGTACAGCGACGAGAAAAAAGTCGGCAGTACTGCTGCGTCGGTAAGCAACTGTTTTTTTAGTAGTGCGGCCTCCAGGTGTGATTAAGTTTTCACCAAGTCATGGCACTATAAAGCGAAACGATACATAATGATAATTAAGGTCCGAATTAAGTCAAATAATTTGGGACTCCTTTTGTTTCACAAATTGTCAAGTCTCAAGAAACTGATACATCATATACTCCAAAATAGAGTGGGACTCGGGTTGCGCCCGCACTATAGAGCCACGGGACACGGCCGTCTAATAAAGGGACATCATGAAATTTCCAGTGAAACGACAGACCTATTCACCTTATAACTCTAACTTGATCTTGTCCACTTTTTTCGTACGTTACATAACCGTCTCTGCCCTTGTATAATCAGTGCTTCACTAGGGCTGCTCCACAACTAGCACCTTCCTACGTTATTTCCCATTGCAATGTTTAGGACTCCTCTATATAATTTGATTTTGGTTACGTCTGTAATATAATAAATACTCCTATATAGTATTCGCATCCTCATCAATCATCATCCAAAGTTTCTTCTCTCAAATTGAATATGGGGATTCCACATTATATTGTCGCTGGCCCATCGGAGATGCTTGCCATCACCGGAAGTGGCATAAGTGAAATAAGACTCAAGAAAAAGCACTTTTTATGGCCCCTTCAAAAATGCACTAGGCTTGACATATCTCCTGTCAACTACTCGTTCGAGGTACAAGCTATGAGCGCCGAAAAACTCCCTTTTGTTCTTCCTGCTGTTTTCACAATTGGCCCTAAACTCGACGAAGACAACGAGAGCCTGATCAAGTACGCACAGCTTGTATCCAATCATGATAAGAATTCAAATCACGTCAAAGAACTGGTCAAGGGAATTATTGAGGGGGAAACTCGGGTTCTTGCTGCTTCTATGACTATGGAACAGATTTTCAAAGGAACAAAAGAGTTTAAGAAAGAAGTTTTTGAGAAAGTCCAACTTGAACTTAATCAATTTGGACTTTATATCTATAATGCTAATGTTAAACAGCTTGTAGATGTTCCTGGCCATGAGTACTTCTCTTACCTTGGCCAAAAGACTCAGATGGAAGCCGCCAACCAAGCCAAGGTAACACTTTTTTCTTCTTAATTATGCACTGATTGAGTAAATCTAGTAATAAATCTAATTCGATAGTCAAAAAATAAAATAAATAACCTGCTATAACTAGTTAAAATATGTTAGTGATTTTATAAAAAATTCTACACTGTCTATGTTTTTAATTTCAATCCATTGATTAATCTACATGCATGTCAATCTTTATTACTCCTAATTTATTTTTGCTTTTGTTTCTTTTATATATGACGTGAAAGATTGAATGGTGGAATAAGAATATTACATGCATTGCTAATACGTATATAAAAGTAATTAAATACAAAAGCAAGTCATCAAAGTAAGTAATTTTTGCATAACAATCACTACATTGGAATTATTTTATTTATTTGGAGTTTCCACTGATTATTGATGTGCAGAAGTTTACAAATTGAATTTGGCACCCGAAACTTTTGTACATGATCTTTAAGGAGAAACTATCAAAAGTGGTACTAAACAATCTCTTCATTATAATTCATGTATAACAAGTGTATAAACTCAAGGACCCCTCAGTGTATCAGCATGCATGCCAATCTTTATTAAGTGCTCCTATTTGATGCTAGTTTTTGGTTTGTCTTCTTGATAGATTGATGTAGCCGAGGCAAGGATGAAAGGAGAGATAGGTTCAAAGCAAAGAGATGGAGAGACAAAGCAGAATGCAGCTAAGATTGATGCAGAGACAATGATCATATCAACAAAAAGGCAAGGAGAAGGTAAAAAGGAAGAAGTTAGAGTAAGGACTGAAGTAGAGATATTTAAGAATCAAAGAGAAGCAGAGGTTGTTGAGGCAAGTGCAGAGTTGGCAAAGAAGAAAGCAGGCTGGTCTCAGACTGCAAGATTGGCTGAGGTGGAAGCAGAAAAGGCTGTGGCAATAAGAGAAGCTGAGCTACAAATGGAAGTGGAGAAGAAGAAAGCTCTTGCTCAGACTGCAAAACTCAAGGCTGAGCTTCTCAGCAAGGCTAATGTTGAATACGACATTAAGGTACTTTTTTGTTCTTACTTGCTGTCACGACCCAAATTCCCAACCTTAGGGATCGCGATGGCGCCTAACACCACACTTGCTAGGCAAGCCAATGTTAGAATTTGAGTAGCTAAATTCTTTTGATTATTTCTTAAACATCAATAAATAAATCTAATGTAAACTTAATTTAAATGATTTTCAATAATAAAATAATAAACAATTGAATAAAAACGAACCACGAACTAATTATATAAGTAACTCTAAGACTACCCAGGGTCTGGTGTCACAATTCACGAACTACTAAAGAATACTACAAATACTGGGCCGAAAGAAATAATGTAACTAATCTGAATAAAATAAAACAGCGTTTATGGAAATAGGAGAAGACTCTCGGGATCTGTGAACGCCAACAGATATACCTCGTGTCACCGAGTAAATGAATAGCCGCTCTAAATATCTCTACTGTTGGTCGATACCTGGATCTGCACAAA